>JAQFVV010013290.1:0-168154 GCA_028023455.1 Epiperipatus broadwayi
ACGTCTGTGCTCGTTACAATATATATATATTAGGAATATAATATTCTTAATAGATTCTACACATGAAGATAGTTAATGCAAAATTAGAGAGAATAAATTATCAAGCAAAATGGTAATAACAGTTAATATTTCTTACTTTAAAAAACATTCCAATGAACATAAATTAAAACTTGCAGATTATTTTTAAGTCATTAATATTTTGAAGATAGTTCAGATTAAATGAAATTGATAAATTTATATACTATTGAGAACAGCAAAAATAATAACTGATACAAAATAACAATAATTTACCAGTAAATATTGTATTGAGTCAAAATAATATATATTAAAAAAAATGAATATAAAAAAATTTAAAAATGATTCTATAAAAAAATTGATGATATAGTAGTTGTGAAAAATAGTGTGAAAAATAATTAATAATAAATATTAAAAAAAATATAATTTGTGATGTGGCAAGGAGAGCTATATAAAAGAATAAAAGTTGTCAAGTTTAAACACCATCTTGGTATTGGTAAAAAATTATTTCTGCAATAAGAAGAAAAGATGGATTTATTAATTTAAAGAAAGTTGACATCATGAAATGTATAAAAGAATTCTTCAAAAATTATATAACAATAAAAAACAAAATTACTATATTTTTTGAATTGCACAGCATTGGCAATGAATAAGTGAGACATTCCATTAAATCTATCAAGAGCAAAAAAAAAAAAAAACACCAGTTAATGATAGAATTATAATTATATCTCAAAATGAAAAAGTGAAGAAATCAAAAAAATGTTAGAAAATTATATACTAGATTTCTAAATAAAAGAGATGTATCAAAATTGAAGAATGCAATAGTAATATTTAGAAATGGTGACAAGAAACACGTTACTGCTTCCAGTGAACCTGGATATCAAAATAAAAGGCTGAATGTAAAAGTGGTTTTAATGCAGTGAATCATATCAATTATTGAAAAAGTTATCGAAAGTTCCAATCAATATGAGTTATCATTAAGCTTTGGATTTGTAGATTATGAAAAGGCATTTGATTATAGAAGCATTTCGTCTGTGTTTGAAGCAATGAATCATTGAGGCATAGACCAGAATAGTGTCATATTCATATTCTGTAAAATATTTATTAAAATGCCATAGAAATGTTTACATTTCATGGTTATGTGAAGAAGATTAACTGTGATAACAGGACACAAAAGGATTATTGCATTTTCAAAAATAGTTAGTGACAATTTTTCTAGAAGAAAATAGGAAATTGAAAGAATAAAAGTAAAAGGAGATTATTAAAGACATTTACATTCTGCAGGTGATGTTGTTGTTTTACAAATAGTGCTTCAGAATTTTAGGAAATGTTGCTATATATCTAAAGTTATGTTCAATGGATTTTCTTAGAAAGAAGAAAATAAATTGGAAAAGTTAATCATAAAAAGGCCTTGGTTTGATTATATTACTAATATAAATGAAAATATAATGGATAAAATTAATCATAGAATTAAACATAAAAAGAATATTTTGGTAGAAATTTTCTATATGTTTGGGGGGAGGGAGTAATAGAAGTATTTTACTAATTCTTACTTATGGATCTGGGATCAATAAAGTGTGGAGAGATATCAAAAGCAAAATACATGAATTAAAGAAAGAACTGGTTTCACTACCATCATTGAAAGAATTTAAAAACTGAAACTGTTCCAGGCTGGATATGTTCTAGAAGTGATAACAATAGATTGAAAGTTTAAGTCTTAAAATGGATGCCAAGAGATTATAAAAAGTTTAAGAAGAGACTACATATGAGATACATGAATGGAATAAAAATATTTGCATATAGATTGTGCTGGGATTGGCTATGGTTCAAAAAACTGAATTAAATGTTAAGAGATCTTTATTCTCCCAGTGGATTGATAATGGCTAAAAATGATGATTATCGTGTTCTTGTAAGTCAAATAATGATGTTTTCAGTTATAAAATAGATGAGCCCAGATGAAGCAAAAATGGATAAGTAGAGGAATAAAATACTAAATATAGTGATATTTTTTATAGGTAAGTTAATAGAAGCATAATCAAATATAAATAGTTTTTTTTTTTTTTTGTTTATAAATGAACTTATGAATGAATGTATATTTAATTGTTTGCTTTGAGATAAATTAACTAAATAATAATAATATACTTTGTCAAACAATAACACTTGATAATTGTTACTAGTAATTGACTTCACAAAAAATCAAACAATTAATTACTTAAAAGTAATATTCAGATTATTGTTGATTATAAAATGATAATAACACAATTTTCCACAAACTCGTTTGAATTGTTAAAAAAGTGAAATACTTTTTTTTGTTGCTGTCAGTTTACGTTTAATTATTTATTTTTATTTTTACAAACTGTATTTAACCCTGCTTACTTTCCGATAATTCTTGACATCTTATGTCACTGCAGATGACAGGTTAATTTGCTATAATATACTGTACATGACAAGCATTTTGACGTTTAATGCAAGTATAATTACAACTAATTACAATACATCAGCAAATCAGAAAATCACGCAACATTTAGTCAATGCAATCTTAACTTTCGCTGAATAAAAAAGAATGTTTTCTACACATAGTAAATAAACGCTTCTGGAAACCTTTTGTTACTTAAATAATCTTTCAAATTTTGGGTTAATTACTTAATAACTTTAAAATTATTCATTCCAAACATTGTCTATATAGTGTTGCTTATTCATAGCCACTAAAAAACAAATCTTCTATCGCTATTGTTAGTGCCAGAAAGTTTTTAAAGTTATCTCAAAGATGAACATTTAGGTGTGAAATGAAATCGTTAAAAAAAAAAAAAAAAACATTTCAAAGATAAGAGGAAAAAAAAATTATGCTTTTAATATTTCAAAGAATTTTCTATTTAAAAAATTCTGTAAATGTAAAATAAGTAATGACAGTACTCTACATTCATATAGCAATGATATATATATATAACACATAAATGTACAAAAATATTTACGCGCAACTTTTGCCGAGATAATCGAGCTTACTTCTACCTTACATATATGTACTGCAACATGATGCAACCCTACATAATTGATGGTTTATTTTCTTATGGCCAAAGAGAAAAAATAAGAATGCATCTAAGAGTAGATAAGGGTTAAGCTCTCATTTATGCAAATTTACTGGCATAGAAACAATAGTATCCAACAATTATTAATTAATTATTTCCATAGATTTTAAATTATTAGCCCACATTTTTTAATCTTCAGTTACTTAATAGCACATTCATTGAAAGTTGGAAGTATTTATGCATATGCACACAATTCTGGCTTAATTATACTTGTAAATCTCTATTTTTATCAAATTCTTAGAAATTAAATAATAAAATTAATTTGATATTTTCTTATTCAATAGCCACACAAATGTCAGTTATTTTATTAATACTATTATCAGTATTACTATTATCATATTTTTTTTTCTTTTCTTATATGGCAATAAAAAAACAAGCTTTATAATGATGAATACATAATTAGCTCAAAAATTAAAGAATTTATTGGTTATTATCAAAAATCTCCTAGAAACAAAGCATATTATTGTTAATAACAATAGAAAATTCTCCAAACATATGAAATGGTGATCAAATGAGGTTTTGAAGGTTTTATTTGAAATAGTGATTACATCAATTGTTATTTTGATAAAAAAGTAAATATCAAAAATTTACTCTAAACTTTTAATGTAGCTATTACTTTAAAAACTATTTTTAAAATCTGATAATTTATATTGTTTTATCAAGCTTTCAATTTATATTGTTTTTTAAAAAACTATTCATTTTCATTTCACTTTATTTATTTTTTATAGATATATATATATAAAGAGAGAAAAATGTGTTTTTTTTTTGTTTTTTTTTTAAAGAGATATATTATATATCCTTAAAAATGCGCTTGGAATTGTTGTTTTCAAATGCATCTATATTTGTAAGAAAGACTATGCATTTTCAAAATCTACTATAAAAAACTGTTATTTATTTCTTTATAGAAATATATATTATGGATATTTAGGTAAATTACAAGTTTTGAATCATAGGTATATACATTACAATTTTTAGAATATTATATAAAAATATAATAGATATAAGAACAAGACATATGAATTTTAACATTTTCCAGGAAATTAGATAACATAATTTACAATAGAAAAAAAATTTTTTTGGGTGTGTCAGAATCTACAATATAAAGAAAAGCTTCTTTTTATTGACAAAAATATTTTTAAAAAAAACAACAACAAATCAAATAATTATTACAAAGCTTGCTTGTAATGATGAAAAAAATATGCTGATAAAAATGGATAGTAATTATGTTTATGGGTATTTGTTTCCAAAGTGTAATCAGGATGCCAGAGAGGGTTCAGTGAAAATCAAATATCTCATCAATTAAAACTGCCATCTATATAAAATTTCATAAACTAATATATGAATACTATTTGCATGTGCTGAAATAAAAAAAAAACACAAGCTTACATTACATACTGCTAAATAATGTCAATACAATTATTCAAAATGTATTGCAAATAAAATGATGAGGTGGCATGATAATTCAACTTTCAAAAAGGTTAATATTGTCAGCACTGTTTAAAATAAAGTTTGAATTTTAAAAACATAATTAGGAATTATATTATTATAAAAAATAATCCTATTATTATTGTCTATAAAATTGCCATGTATGGGAATGTAACGAGCACAGACGTTCGTTACATTGTTTTTTTTTATATATATTATTAAACAAGTTAAAATAAAAAGTTCGCATTTAAAAACTTTCTTTAAAAATTGAAATTAAAATATCGTCTTAAACTCTTATATATTAAGTCGCACAGATAATGAAAAAATTATTAAAATAAAATTTTTATTAAAGAAAAAGGTATTTTTAAAACTAAATTTTAAAAAAGATTTGGAGATAAAATTATATCTTTAAATTTGTCTTGAAATATATTTTTGATTTGGAAAACAGGGTAATTAATTAGAAATGGAAATGATTGTTAATTAGTTAAATTAAAACCAGCCTTGAGCATTTAAATGTAATAACACTGGTCAGATAAGAAAACAATAAAAACTGTGAGCAAATAAGAAGAAATCCCTATGGAATCGGACCTCAGCGAAAGGATCATTACATCCATGACGCAATGTTAATTCAATCCTTTGACAAAAATATAAAAAGGACAAGTTTTGGAAAGCATAAGTGACTAGTGACTGGAAATTGATTGATTATTGACGATGTAACAGCTAGGTGTTAGCGCTGGGGGGATTGAAAAAGACGCACAGCTTCAATCCCTTCAGTTCTGCTAAGAAAGGAAGAAAAATGGGCCATCGTTTCTTCATTGAGGACCAATTACACTAAAAAAAAAATAAAAATCTCCAAAGGATAAATAAATCGATCAACCGGATACAAATCTTCGGACGACGTGGGAATTCACGTGCAAACGGCAAGGAATATACGAAGATGAACTATTTCAATAACCGTAAGACTTTAAAATTTATGAACAGTAAATTAAAAACTTTCCAGATTTAAATGATTTCAATATTATTCTATCTGACCAACATTATTTTATTAATTAGTTATAATTTTATTTAATGTATTTAATTTGTAAAATCATTTCCATTTATTTATTTAATTTTGTTCTTTAAGTTTTATTATGATTTCTGTTTTCCGTTAAATAAATTATAAAAAAATGTTAAACTTAAGTCGGGCGTGAATGGCTGTATCGATTTGTAAAGATAATTAAGGGAGGGTAATCTTGGGTTGTTCATTTCGTGGTTGAATTGGTTCAATGGATTGGATATATTTATGTAATTAGTAGGTGTAAGCATGAGATCCGCTACGGGCAGGATTATAGATATACGCCACACACCCTCTGTTTGCCTATGGATGGGTTTGTAAGTCGGCAGAAGACCGCAGCCCATTCCTATGGAGTTTTTAGTTTATTGATCTACTTGCCCACAGATGTCACATTCCTGTGGGTGGAGAGTCAATGTCGTTTTTCTTTCTTCATATTGTTCAGATGTACATTCCTGACAATATTAATTGTGTTGTCGTATCATGCTACATTGAATACATGAATGTATCAGATGGATTGGCGCCGGTTGATTGCGAAATGTGTTGCCTAGGGTTAAATAGGGATAGAATATTTTATTTTCGAATGCAAATCTATATAGTATATTCAGGCTCGATCCTATAAAACTATTAAATTTAAGTTGTTTATAGACGCTTGCATGGATTGGCTATCGGTTAAATATGTTTGCGTTTTCATATTTGATCAAAATATATAGACATTCGACAAATACTGATACCTTACGGTGAGTATCTAAAAGGTATTTATTCGGATGTCTTTTAAGTTATTGGTGACGATGCAGGTATCTTACGATGAATACTAGAGGGTTTCTTATATTTCCCTCTGCAATTGTCAGTAATCAATAACTTTGTATTTTGATCGTTTATGTTTACTTTGAAATGTTTTTGACCGTTGAAATCTATGTAACCGATCTATAGCAACATATTAAACAGGTTAATATAATCCCATCTGTGCGAACTTGATTAAAAATGTAAATTTATAATATAATAGTAATGCAATGTAAATTAAAGTAAAATCAAAGTAAAAAAAAAAAAATGTTAAATGTTAAATTAAATGTAAATCACTAAAGTAATTTTAAACCTTATATATATGTGCATAAATAAATCTGTTTGTATGTGAATTACTGGCAGTGGCTTACTTTATTCTTTTATATCCTAGTAATTGATATTATTAAATCTCTGCTATTCCACTGAGCTAGTGACATGGGCTAACGACCGGAATCAAAATTTAAGAAAAAAAATATATATATATATTTTTTTGACTCACGTATCTGCCTACTTTATAAATTTTTCTAGGTTCAAATGCCTAGATGGCGCCCCGTAGTGCAGTTTACGTTAGGTCGTTTTCTCCGGATCGTTACAATGGCGCCCAACGTGGGGCCTTACCTCAGAGATTGACCCTGAGAAGGGGAATTAAATGCTGAAATTTCCGATCTTTAATAAACCACAAATACTCTGAGCAAATTTTATCAAAATGAATGTTTTATCTGCTTACATAAGTCGGATATTTTTAAATTTTATAAAAGCACTGCCAGCAAGAAATTGCGCATATATATTAAATAAAAGAAAGTATAAATAATTTTAAAACTAATTTTTGTAAATTAAAAAGAAAATCAAAAGGTTGCATTGGATATGTCTTTTTTTTGTTAATATATATTTATGCGTTAACGTGTATAGGCGCACAGCCACAGAAGTTTATGATCGAAATGTGGTACCTTACGATGAGTACCGTTGGGAATTTACGTCAGTGTAATCCTATTTATGCATTTCAATCAGTCATAAATAAGTTGGTGGTAGTTATAATTGTGCTGCAAATATACACGTATAAACCCATTATCTTGGAACATATTTATCTCAATGCAACCTTCCTAAATAAGTTAAATAATTTGTTTGTCATGCCGTGAGTAAAAATAAAATGTATAAAATAAAATAGAATTCTCGGGGGGAGGAGGTGTAAACGTAAATGGTCCTTAGGTAAGCGATGGTCAACATTTTCTTTTTTTTTTTGTATATAGTTTTTTGTAAAATTATTAACTGAATGTTTGGAAATTTTGTTAATACCGTAATTACTAACCCTAAGTAAAATATTTTTTTTTTTTGATCATTTTTTTTTAAGTAACTTTACTGATATGTAACGAGCACAGACGTTCGTTACATTGTTTTTTTTTTATATATATTATTAAACAAGTTAAAATAAAAAGTTCGCATTTAAAAACTTTCTTTAAAAATTGAAATTAAAATATCGTCTTAAACTCTTATATATTAAGTCGCACAGATAATGAAAAAATTATTAAAATAAAATTTTTATTAAAGAAAAAGGTATTTTTAAAACTAAATTTTAAAAAAGATTTGGAGATAAAATTATATCTTTAAATTTGTCTTGAAATATATTTTTGATTTGGAAAACAGGGTAATTAATTAGAAATGGAAATGATTGTTAATTAGTTAAATTAAAACCAGCCTTGAGCATTTAAATGTAAAAACACTGGTCAGATAAGAAAACAATAAAAACTGTTAGCAAATAAGAAGAAATCCCTATGGAATCGGACCTCAGGGAAAGGATCATTACATCCATGACGCAATGTTAATTCAATCCTTTGACAAAAATATAAAAAGGACAAGTTTTGGAAAGCATAAGTGACTAGTGACTGGAAATTGATTGATTATTGACGATGTAACAGCTAGGTGTTAGCGCTGGGGGGATTGAAAAAGACGCACAGCTTCAATCCCTTCAGTTCTGCTAAGAAAGGAAGAAAAATGGGCCATCGTTTCTTCATTGAGGACCAATTACACTAAAAAAAAATAAAAATCTCCAAAGGATAAATAAATCGATCAACCGGATACAAATCTTCGGACGACGTGGGAATTCACGTGCAAACGGCAAGGAATATACGAAGATGAACTATTTCAATAACCGTAAGACTTTAAAATTTATGAACAGTAAATTAAAAACTTTCCAGATTTAAATGATTTCAATATTATTCTATCTGACCAACATTATTTTATTAATTAGTTATAATTTTATTTAATGTATTTAATTTGTAAAATCATTTCCATTTATTTATTTATTTATTTAATTTTGTTCTTTAAGTTTTATTATGATTTCTGTTTTCCGTTAAATAAATTATAAAAAAAATGTTAAACTTGAGTCGGGCG
This sequence comes from Epiperipatus broadwayi, assembly GCA_028023455.1. Taxonomy (NCBI): domain Eukaryota; kingdom Metazoa; phylum Onychophora; class Udeonychophora; order Euonychophora; family Peripatidae; genus Epiperipatus; species Epiperipatus broadwayi. Next base: position 8,749 of record JAQFVV010013290.1, read on the forward strand.
TGAATGGCTGTATCGATTTGTAAAGATAATTAAGGGAGGGTAATCTTGGGTTGTTCATTTCGTGGTTGAATTGGTTCAATGGATTGGATATATTTATGTAATTAGTAGGTGTAAGCATGAGATCCGCTACGGGCAGGATTATAAAATACGCCACACACCCTCTGTTTGCCTATGGATGGGTTTGTAAGTCGGCAGAAGACCGCAGCCCATTCCTATGGAGTTTTTAGTTTATTGATCTACTTGCCCACAGATGTCACATTCCTGTGGGTGGAGTGTCAATGTCGTTTTTCTTTCTTCATATTGTTCAGATGTACATTCCTGACAATATTAATTGTGTTGTCGTATCATGCTACATTGAATACATGAATGTATCAGATGGATTGGCGCCGGTTGATTGCGAAATGTGTTGCCTAGGGTTAAATAGGGATAGAATATTTTATTTTCGAATGCAAATCTATATAGTATATTCAGGCTCGATCCTATAAAACTATTAAATTTAAGTTGTTTATAGACGCTTGCATGGATTGGCTATCGGTTAAATATGTTTGCGTTTTCATATTTGATCAAAATATATAGACATTCGACAAATACTGATACCTTACGGTGAGTATCTAAAAGGTATTTATTCGGATGTCTTTTAAGTTATTGGTGACGATGCAGGTATCTTACGATGAATACTAGAGGGTTTCTTATATTTCCCTCTGCAATTGTCAGTAATCAATAACTTTGTATTTTGATCGTTTATGTTTACTTTGAAATGTTTTTGACCGTTGAAATCTATGTAACCGATCTATAGCAACATATTAAACAGGTTAATATAATCCCATCTGTGCGAACTTGATTAAAAATGTAAATTTATAATATAATAGTAATGCAATGTAAATTAAAGTAAAATCAAAGTAAAAAAAAATAATGTTAAATGTTAAATTAAATGTAAATCACTAAAGTAATTTTAAACCTTATATATATGTGCATAAATAAATGTTTGTATGTGAATTACTGGCAGTGGCTTACTTTATTCTTTTATATCCTAGTAATTGATATTATTAAATCTCTGCTATTCCACTGAGCTAGTGACATGGGCTAACGACCGGAATCAAAATTTAAGAAAAAAAAAAATATATATATTTTTTTTGACTCACGTATCTGCCTACTTTATAAATTTTTCTAGGTTCAAATGCCTAGATGGCGCCCCGTAGTGCAGTTTACGTTAGGTCATTTTCTCCGGATCGTTACAGGAAGGATATCTCTAATAAAAACAATCTTTCCAAAAAAGAATGTGACACAAAAAAAAAAAAAAAGCATATGTACATTTGGATAATGAATTCCATTACAATTTACTATGAAATTATTTCAAAACAAATATCAAAAATAAAATGTTCAAACATGTGATATACAAGTTTTCATTAAGGTAAAAGTGATATATCTCAAGAAAGCACACTTTGGAATAGTATAATAAATATATAAAAATAATTCAAACATAAATGAGCTTTTTAGTAAAATATTAAAAAGTATCTCGATCACATAAAAGTAAAATCTGAAAATAATTTTAGTAAAAGCGGTTTAAAATGGTAGCCAGAGAACATTTTCAAGGAGATGTTAACAAGTAAAAAAGCAGTCTAAAACTCTAGTATTATTTTTAACAAGAAAGAAAGTCTATTGTTTTAGTTTATGATTGTTGGTATAATAATTTTATAAACTAATATATAATTGTATCATTTGCATAGCCATAAGAAGAATTAATGTGATGTTGAAATAGAAATAATTATTTATAATTTTTTTTGATGTTTTATATTTTCTTTATAAAGGGTAAAAATTAAATTCAAGGAGTGTATGTTAGAACAGACATGAATGACAATAAGATTCTGATAGTAATTTAATTTTTCTTTAAATTAATAACTTATTTATATGCAGAAGTGTAAGTTTAATTATTTCTGCTAGAATAGAAAAAAAATCTTTCAAATATGTGCAGGCCAAAATCCTATAAAAAGAAGCGATCAGTTAATGTAAAAATATCTTTAAAAGTATTGTGTCCATAACATGCCTAAATTTCAAATATTTACTGCTTTGAAGAGAAAACAGCTATCAGTCAGCAATTAAACTACCATCTGATACTGTCTGTGTAATTAAAAACTATATGATGAAAACCTGGACCATAACTATGGGTGAATAAATGAAGTCTGCTATAAGTGTAGCAATACCTGAAGTTTGAGATTGAACACTTAGTGATGAAAGACAATGGGTATTATACCGGTCAGATTTGTATGTTCATGTAACAAGATCTAGCATCTAGGCAAAAGTACCTTGAATCCAATTGTGTGCAAGATACATAAGTCAGGAACACTCATGAACTCTGCCCTATTTGCCTATTTCCCAGATCTATAACATTATGAGCAACAATCTCACTGATATTGATTTAATTTACTTCTAACCACCGGCATTGCTCATCAGAGACACAAAAAGACTCTAGGCTAAATTTTAATGATAGACTAACTTAACAACTAACTATATTTTACAAGCAATGAAGGCTCGTGATATAGCATATTAATTATATATTTAGTGGAGATCATCTAGTCATATGGAGCATAAATAATAAATGGATATTAAAATTAAATTAAAGAAAGCAATGATTCGAGGATTGATGTATATGTTTTAAGATTTATTAGATTAACGATAAATAAATATGTCGGGTTATTTATCCGACATTAGCGTCACTAGTATTATATATATATATATATATATATATATATAATTATAATTCAGATTTTTACAATAAATGGATATTTGTGGCTATGCCAGTAATATATGTATATGAATTAATGAATTAGTGCTATTGGAAATGGATTACTAAAAATACTATTCCACCCCCAGAGAAATGAAAAGAGCATTTACTCGACTTAAAAAGAAAATTATTTTACAAGCAAATATTACATTTTGTTTTATTCAATATCATTAATAATTTGAGTTTTCAATAATTAATGTGTGGGACAGATAATGAATACTTAAATGAATGAGAATAAATTTATTGCACTGACATGCATCTTAAAATAATGGAAATATATATCAGTTTAGAGAAATCATCGCATTACGACTTATGGTTATTCCTGGGTAAGTAAAAATATACTAAAAGGTGGTGCATGCATGGTGGCAGATTGGGGTGGTCCAATAATGGATCCTGGAGTGTGCTTCATGAATTTGAGTAACAAAATTTACCGATTTCCTCTGCAAATGTAGGCAGGATCGGTGTTGAGACGAAGGGCGGTCGGCAATGTCTTTATCAGGCTGGTTTTTCCAGAGCGGTTTCCATATAAAGCATGCACATACGACCAAATATGTCCCCAGGGTGGTTTTACAGCCTGGTTCAAGGACATGGAGAACAACGATGGGGTTCGACTTAGCGAATACTTCCATATAAAAGAGAAGCACGAATATATATATATATATAAACGAAGTGGCCTGTATGCACTCAATGCTTAATAATACAATATAACTATAACTTTAAAGATTATCTAAACTTATTTACTGCCCATAAATTGTAAAATACCCAGCGTAATGGTATGGTTTCTTCGTTAAACAAACATGGATAATAATTTTAATTAAATATACAATTTCATGATCTGAAGATCCCCTCACCCCCCCCCCCCTTACATTACTTAACATTATTCATAACTTCCCACACATTTAACAAATCTCAATCTCGGTTAATAAATGCCCTTATGAAAATATATAAATTAATACAAAAATGAATGGGTGGTGGTAATAGCTATGATGGGTTTACATATATAACATGAATTGATACTAAGGAATAACACATTATTTAGAAAGGAAAAATATTTATAAAACAGATGTTAATCTGTTTTTATATAGCAAACCTAGAACATAATTAGTTTGTTTATCTAAAATCGCTAGCACCTGGGCAAATCGAATAAGACTTGTTTTGATTAAGTTATAAGTGAATTACCTAATAAATGATATGTGGGGAGAACAAAAATAAATTACGTGCTGGCAATTTTAGAAATGCTATTGGCATTTTCTTTTTAAAACATAAATACATAAATATAATGAAAATTATCTGTCGCATGGAAATAAAAGAAAAGAGAACATTTTATAAGAGGCTTAATAGTGATAAGTTATATAGAGTTATAAGAGTTACATACTTTGAAGACATTTAGTAGATATAATTGGAAACAGAATAAATATTACAAAGAAGGCAGGATTTGAGAATTACGAGTGGCTAAAGTTCTTTTTACCTTGCTATCTGGAAGAGCAATTTTGATATGATTCAATCCATCAGCACTGGTTCACTAGATCTAGGGTAGCAGTAATATAAGGTATATAGAATTTTACTTTTAACAGACAAAATGTTTAAAGTTCATCAGTATGGGATGCAGAGCTTCGCTTATGGAAAAAGCATATTAGAATGGAGGGGCAGGTGAAATTTCCCCTACTCACAGCATATTGAATGAAAATTAAAAGTGATGTGGATTATGTATAGCAACATCTTAATTTTGTGGTCTCCTCTTTTTTTTTTTTGGATTCAAATCCAGCAGTATTTATATTTTTCTTTCGGTGATGTAATCTAGCAACTACTGCTGGACCTGAGGTGGTTGAAGCACTTAATGTACATCTGGAATCATTTGACCGTATATTTTCTTATGTGGTAAGACTTTTGAAACAATGCCATTCTGTTATCAGTTTCTCGAACGATTGTTTTTAAAATAAATCTTATGATTTTAAAACAAGCTAGCATGGACAAAATTTCCACTAATGGGTTTATTTTATTATTATAAAATCGTAATCTTTTACTTTTGTCTAAGGGGATCTTCTAGTTAATTGTTTTCGAGAGACATTTTAACAAGATTGCATCATTTCTGGCTACTAAATTACATATGAAAAAATAATAAGTTTCATATATGATAGTTTATATATAACCTAACTTTACTAATTTGTTCGCAATCTCCTACACTGAAATATATATAGATTTATTACTTATGCCTGTATACACATGAGAATTTTATTAAATAAAAATATTTTTAGTTTAAAATACATAAGTGTTTATGTGGTTTTTGTTAAAATACTAAGCAAAAGAAATATACGTATTAGATATGTATACGTGCGTAAAGACGGGTTTGAATATAGTTAGATGGTAGAAGATTGGATGTGGGCTGCGAAGCAAGATCTGAGCATCAGATCTACTTCAGTATGAGCTTTAAAATATATTTTTTTAGTAGTAACATTAAGTTTTTCTCATTATCCGGAAAGTATTTTATAAATTATCATTATTATTGGCTTAGTAAATCTGTTTATAATGTAGTATGACAAAGGGTTGTTCTGCTGTTTTATTAAATCATACCGCAATTTAGACAGTGTAAATCTAAGAGAAAAGTAAATTTTTATGTAAAGCAATTAGCTATTGATTACCTTGGCCATGCTCATAAAAAAAATGCATGGTCATCCTCATAAAAACTTAGTATTTAAAATCAGACATTTTCTCTACCTGTCAGATAACACAATGTTAAAATAATTTAATTGTAGTTTGATAAACTCTAGATCATATACAAAACGGACTGAATAGACAGAATAAATTAAGATAGTTTTCTTTCAATAATTTAAAGTTTTAAGCAATTACCGTCCTGATTTGGGTAACGATAATTTGGATGTCTTGATATAAGCGAATTGCTGAAACTTTATTTCAGCTCTTTTGTTTATATATGAGATTAATGTGTACTTATTTTATTTATTCATAAATGATAGTGAAACTGTTTGTGATTGCTGGTCACTTGCATTCATTATTTTACTAAGGGAAGTTGTATGCAGTTAATGAAAATTCATACCATTTATTATATTCCTTATTCATATATATATATATATATATTGGATGATATCATTTTGCAATTGCTAGTCCCTCTTATGCTTAGTACCTTTACAATAGTATAAAATAGACAAAAATAACTATTGCATAGAGTATTCGTAGCTTAAATTTGTTTCTTTATTCATAAAGAATGTAACACATATGTTGTTTTTTGTTGTCTCTTACATTAACTTACAAAGTTTTTATGAACATACAGTTTTTTAAATAGCTTATAAAATGACTTGTCAAGGTTAATAAAATTAGTGTATCGTCAATCTATAGATTTATTAAATCTTAAAACTATAATAATAAATAGTTGTGATTGTTGGTCTATGCAGCTAGTTTATATCTTTTCAAAAACAATTAAAAATGTATTGTACTGTATATTATCTGTGCATAAATTTAATTATTGAATCCAGAAATAACTATTCTTACAAACTTGTTTGTTGTCAGACTGGATAATTTATGCTATTGTGTGTGTGTTATTAATAATGTATATAAGTAAATAAATTGTAGGGTCTCGTTATCATTCGTCATTATTTTGCAATAAATAAATTATGATATTTTTTTTTCATTATGAATTTGTAACAAATGTGGAGGCGAGGTATAAATACGAATTCCCGAGATCGAAAGCCCAATTTTAATCATATATCGATTGAAAAATAATTGAAAAACTAATGATGTAAAAATAATTATAAATAAGTTTGTTTTTCATTTTGTTTGACAAGTTAAAGTATAGAATGTTTTGCATTGGTGTTCGAGAGGTCAGCGCGACTGCCTTGCACTTGCAAGCAGTTGCCCGGGTTGCGGATTCGCGTCCCGGCCGATGCTATGACACTTAAAAAAAAAGTAGACAAAGGGAAAAAACATAAAAAGTATAAGTTCAGGTTAAATTGCATTTGGAAAGTGATTATTGATTGCAAATATATATTTATTGGTAAAAGAAAGTTGTTTGACAAATTATTGCTAATAATGATAAAAATGAGTATATACATATAACATGAAAAATAAAAAAAATATTTTATTTAATATTTAAATTGAATATCAGCAATATAAAAATAAATGAAAGTAAACATATATACATAACGTCTCTTAATACATATATACAAAACTGTTTTAATTTTAATTAGACACTATTGAATTAAAATTAGGCACTAAAGCAATATTATTAAAGTACAAAACATGGATGGCAAAGGAAGGACTTTTGCGTGGAACTGGCATGAACTCATATAAAACATGGTGTATGGCTTAGATAATCAAAAATAAATAACTAATAAACAAAAATTAGTATTGAGAACAGAATTCCGAGTTTAATTTTATGGAATATAGTTTTATTTTTGTTGTGTATTTTCTGGTAAAGTCTAATCTGGAATTTGAAAAGCAAAGCCATTATTTAATACCTGAAGAGATAATCTGGGAGAAAGATTGCCCCATTATCTTTAAAAATCCATATATCATCAAAAGAGTAATCCCCCAGAAGTACAAATGCTTATGAATTAAATAATAGAAAAAGTTAAATAAATATCAGCAAGAAATGAAACAAAGCCAATAACAAATGACACACTATATTAAATTAGATTTGAGACAAAGTCAACAAAGAAATGGAAAAAAGGTTGGTCAAAGTCAACAAGAACTGAAAAAAAGTTTTTTTTAAATCAACAAGAAACGAATGAAATAAAACATGAGTTATTAAAATGGGCATATTTTACCACACAAAATGGAAATAGGAACCATTCTAATACTAAAGTCAATCTTCCCAGTGTGGTAAACAATATTATTTTTAAGAAGGCAGAAAATACATCAATGCAAACTATTAAGCAAATCCTTTAATTAATGTGGAAGTTTATAGATGATGAACCAGAGCAATATTGTCTATGGGCAGCTATATTTCTTGATCTTTAAAGATTTGTTTATTCAAGTTAAAACTCAAGGCATATCAACATTGCACCTGAAGCGAATACTGATAATTTTGGCCAATCATAAAAGAACTAGGATTGAAAATATCCAAGCATAGATGAATATACAAATAGGATCTGCAATCTTGAGTTCTCTTTTCTTAATGATGTTGGTGTAGATACATAGAATAATTTTTGAGTCTGATTTTGTATATGGACATAAATTCATATCAAATTAATACAAGAGATTGCTGTTCATAAACAATGAACAACATGATTTTCTGCATACGGGAAAAGGACTGCTGCAAATTAATATTATAAACTAAGTAATGACCAATGAGATCACACTGAAAGAGAAAGAGACAACATTTACTATAGTAAAACAGGAAGAAAATTTAAAAGAAATCATATCTACACTTTTCAATAAACCAAGAAAAAAACAGGAGAATGTGCACAATGTACAAGTCATGGAGAAAAACCATTTTGACAAATTCACTTACCTGGTATGATATCATTACCAGAAGGAAGAAGAGAAGCATTTACAGCAAATGTTTACATGTAACTGAAAAATCCTCATTGTCATATAACAATAGTAATTGTGAAAAATGATAGAACAGTCAGACTGCTTGGACAGTAAAAGTTTGAACTTCATTACTATAGTATAGATAAATATTCCATCTCCCATTCAGGAGAAGTTATTAAAATTCAAGAACAAGTCAGTCTTTACCACAGTGATCTGTCTTTTCTTAAGGCATTTAATTACCCATCAAGGGATTAAGACATACCCAGACAAGATTTTAATGATACAGCAATTCCCCAAACTAACAAATAAAAAGCAGTTAGAATGCTAATTGGGACTGGTAATCTTTATCACTGGTTTATCCAAACAATGCAAAAGATGCAGCTTCATTACTCTTCTTACTATGCAAGGAATAGCAATATAATTGGTCTCCCACCCAGGTTTTGGATTTTCAAATGTTCAGTGAATGTCTTAAAGACTATTATATTGTCATATCCAGACTTTAGTTAGCCAATTTACCTACAAACTGACAGCAGCAAGAATAGATTGGGGGCCATATTGTTCCAAGTCAACACTAACCAGCACCCATAAGCTTTGTACTAGCATGACCATGAGGAATACAGAATTAAACTATACTTTAACTGAGAAGGTTCTGATCTTAATATGGGCATGTAAAAATTTAAATAATTTTTCTTTGACTCAGAGTTAATTATTATTAGTGACTATAAGTGCCTGGTATTTCTGAACAATAGTAACTTAACCAATGACATATTAAAATAGTTGATATTGTTTATACATCAGTTTAATTATGAAATAATTGACTGTGCTGAAACTGATATGGTCATTAGATATTTTGAGTCAGCACCCTGTAAAGATCATGACACAAAGTCTCTCACTGTAGAATATGAAACTGGGGGGAGACCTCAAAAGTTTAAATAACTATCAGAAGGCTGAACCTGAGTGTACCCACATTTTCAAAATTTTGGAAAAAAAAGACAGGTGATAAACAAAAACAATGTGTTCAGAGAATATACCACAAGTACAAAATAACATATTATTTATTGTGGTACAAAACAAATTAACCTAATAATTCATGGTAAATAATAATCCCCAAACATCTACAAGGCTACCTAATTCCATATATACAATGTTGGTACAAACACTATGGACCTTAAAAGTTGGAGAATGCCTTATGGACATCCTTTCATTGACCACATATATATTCCAACCTTCTCTACATATTGCTGAAAAATCAGATTTGCTCCAAAACAACATTACCTGATAAGATCATACAAAGCAGTAAATCAATCTATAATTCCACAAGACACAAATTATATAATGGCAATCAACTAATATGGACTTCTGCCAACATTTCATTAGATTTTTGGTAGGTTACATATGATTTGTTTTCTAAATGTGTTATGACTTATCAATTACAATAAGCAGATTCAAAAAGTACCATTAAAAGTTTACAAAACCAACACTTTTCAATGGTAATAAAACTACAAGAAATTCTGAAAGATCATGGATTACCATTTATATCTAAAGAATGAAAAACTTGGAAGAATAAAAATTGAATTTGCCTGTAATGATGGCAATCAGAAATCCTCATTCCAACACATGCAAGAGAGTCATGAGGAATCTTAACCACCTCTTGTGATTATATCCAAATAAAAGAAAATCAAATCTGGACTACCAAACAAAAATAGTGACAATCTATATTAACAGGACCTGTAATGAATCTACATGGTTCTCCCCATTTTTATAACCATGGCCTACTAATGACAAAAACAGTATTACCAGTGGTTCCAAAAGAGATAAACAAAGCAAATTATCAAGAAAAGGCTTGTTCCTGATTGAAATAAATGGCATAAAAGCAAAGAAGGAGTATAGACACCCTGTCAATTCATTTCGTGTTAGCAATCCAATGTGAAATCAACACAAAAAAAATTTCACATTATATGAAGGGCATTCAAGATGAAGAGAATATTTGCAGACAATGATTTTCTATTGGAAGGGGACAAGAATATAAGTAACATATAACACTAAAAGTGTACGGCTCTTTAGAGAGTAACTGAAATTTCATAATTGAACATTTTTATAGGTTATTTAATTTTTTGTTATATATTAATTTTTGCATGAGTAAATCTAACAAAGTAAAATCAATTCTTTTATTTATTTATTTTTGGCAAACTATGCACATTTGATTCATGTCTATAATGTAAAAACCCAAAGTAATTTTTATAAGTAGATTTTCAAGGTTTAATAAATAAAAATTATATATATATATATATGCACAGATAAATGCATATGGTATGATTAAATATAAGTTTATTTTAAAAGTATGTTAAAACAAAAGTGTCTTTTGTTAACAATTATAAAGTGGAAATGACATTATTTTAGAAAATGTAATTAAAATTCTTAGAAAACATATTGAATAATTAAGGAGATAAATATCTGATGAAATTTAGTGTGATAAGACAATTCAAAGAAACTTTTGTAAATGTCATAATTGGACAAATAAGCCACATAATATAATTAAGTTTAAAAATCATCTAGCACCAATAAATCAATGTTTTGTAACAATAAATGATGGATCTGATTTTGCTCATAAATCAATTCCAGGAACTACAAATATGGATTATAAATCATTGTGATTATTATTGATTACTTTTGAAATATTATTGCTGATATACTTTGACTGATTTATTATAATTGATCTTTCTTTATTGTTATCTCAGTGTATTTATTGTGCCAGGTTTTTTAAAATAGAGAGGAAGAGTAGTGATGGCACATCTTCACCCTTTTTATTTGGCAGAGTTCAGGCTGAAAGCTCATGGAAAGGAGCCATCAGTTAATGCAAAAAGATTTTAAATAGGATTGTGTCCGTTAATTACCTAAACTTCATGTGTCTAATGCTTTGGAAAAGAAAACAGACAGCATTCAACAATGAAAGTACCAACTGATGATGATATAGGAATTAAGAACATTATGATTAAAACTTCTTGCCATCATAGCTATGATTAAATAAATGAAAATGACTAAAAATATACCAATGTATAAAGTCCAAGCTCCAACTATTGGTGATGAAAGAGAAAAGGTATTGTAGAAACATTAAGAATTTATTGTTATTATCCAGAAAATATTTTATAAGTTATCATTATTATTGATTTATTAAAAGTGTTTATAAACTGGTTTGACAAAGAGTTATTCTGTTATTTTATTTAAGTACACCACAATTCAGTCAGAGTTAAGAGATTAGGTAAATTTTTATGTAAAACAATTAGCTATTGATTGCAATCTTTGGCTATGCTCGTAAAAACTTAATATTATAAACCAATCATTTTTACTATCTATAAATATAAAACATTGTCAAAATAAAAGTTAATCTAAGCTTGATAAACTATTGATTGAATACAAAACAGGCTAATAATTTACAGTTTTAAACAATATCCTCCAGATTTGCGAAGGATAATTTGTGTGTATTTATATAAGTGAACTGCTGTAACTTTATTTCAGATTTTTTGTTTACATATGAAATTCATAGTGATACTGTTTATGATTGCAGGTTACTTGCATTCATTATTTTACTTAAAGCAATAGTATGTGGTAAAAAAATCCTACCATATATTATATGCTTTGTTTGTTTACATGCCTTGGATAATCCCATTTTGTGATTGCCAATGCCTTTTACACTTAGTACCTTTATAAAATTATGCAACATATGAAAGTTCCTATCATATGGCATATTGCTAACTCACATTTATTTAATTATTTATAAAAGATGTAACACAGATATTGTTTTCATATTACATTTATTTATACAACATTGAATTGGTGATATATATTGTAGACTTAAAAGTATATATGGAAAACAAATTTTTTAAATAGTTTATGAAATGGGTTTTCATAGTTAATAAATTTAGGATATCTTCAAACTGCAGGCTTATTACATTTTAAAACTGTAATAATAAATAGCTGTGACCAATGATCTATGCATCAAGTTTATATCTTTTCAGAATATGCTATATGTTAACTGTGCATAAACTTAATTACTAAATTAATACATAACTAATCATACTAAATTGTTTATTAACAGTTAATTTATGCTATTGCATGTATTATTATAATGTATATAAGCAAATAAAGTACAGAATGTTATTATCTATGCATTTGTCATTATTTTGCAATCAATAAGCTAATTGAAGTATGATAGGATCTCATGTATACAGCTGATATTAGCAGACTATAAAAATGTTTATCCTGTGAAATCAGACTGTGGAGATCCTATGCAAGTTGCCTTTAGGTGATTTGTGTGTGTGCTGCACATTTTGACTGTTATGAATTGATGTTAATTCTCATGTGTGATTCTTCTGGTCTGTATTATCATAGTTTTCTTTTAAAATTGATTGTCATTCTATCCATATATATATATATATATATATATATATATATATATATATATATATATATATATATATATATATATATATATATATATATATATATATATATATATATATTTGTAAACATGATGTAGGTTTAATAAAGACTTTTACCAATGTGTATAGAATAAGATAGACTAATTAAAACATAATAAGCAAGAGTTCAAAATGTTCATGAAAGAATATAATCAAAGAAACGACCAAAGTCATGATAGTTGCATAAGAAAAAAGATCAGAAAAGATAATAAAAAAATTGAAGATGATGAAAGTCATTGTATTAAAGTCAATAAATGTAATATTTCTCCAACTAATGAATTAAAGCAAGACAATACTAATATAGTGAAGGATTCCAAAATAAATCAAAATAACATTCAAAAGTCTGTTGATGATATTAAGAATTTTATAGAAAGGTATGAAGGTAATAATACTGATGCAACTGAATGTGTCATAGAGGACTATTTAGAACACTTTTACAAAGATATAAGAATATGTAAGATTCCAAAAGAAAATAGTGGAAGATAAATATGTTGAATCAGAAAAAGAAGAAAGTAATGAATAAAACCATGGAAGAAAAGATAGTGATAAAATACAAAAATAAAAAGTGACCTAACACAAGTCAACATAAAAATACAAAATCAGAAGCAAGATATAGAAAAACAATGCCCAAATGTAAAAAAAAATAAATGCCAATGTGTGTTATGATTACATGGATTATGTTGATAGTGATGTGAAGATTAATATGCAGTGGCATAAACCAGAATCTCAAAGTATTTAATACATTATTTATGGTTTTAACTGATGGTGAACTTTTGTGTTTAAAAAAGAAATTTGTTTTATATACAAGGCAGAGTTATGATTATATCAGACATTTTTGTAATTCTTCCTATAGTACCACACCTACTTATATGATCAGAAATTCCTGGATTCATAGTGATGATTGATTATATTAATATTTTAGTTTAAAAATCAGGCATCATTAAATGCACAGATAAAAGCTTTGGAATGAGCAACAGAGGGATTTTTCAGAATATTCTCCCATATTTAGATTACATACTAACTCAGAAACAAAATTTTCAGCAGAGTTTTTATTCAGAATAGTTGCAGTAGAAAATTGTACCAAATTATAACAAATAGTTATTATATTATAGGAATGATTTTGATTAGCCATTTAAAAAATATCTAATTTATACTGAAACTATAAAGGCTCTCTGAAAAAACATTATATACCAATGTAGTGTGAAATTTCTGCAGATAAACTGGGAAAGCATAATAGAATAAAAATGGTTATTAGATGATCAATCATGTAGCTTAAAATCAATCATCATCAATAATATTATATCCCTTAAACAGGTCCAAAGACTAGTCACATCATCAGTTCATTATTTTTCCATTCCATTCTTTTAGTTGATGAGATTTCTGATGTTGATGAATAATATTTTAGAATGTCTACAAATGTTGAATATAGAAATGTACCTAATAAAGGACATTTTACTAATTCATATAATTTTGATATATTACTCAAAATTAAGGATTTTTCTGAAGTTGCCTAAATAATGTTAATGAATACATTAGCTGGAGATCTTAACATTTAATACTGTTAAAATATATTAAAATCATTATTATTGTAGGTAAAGTTATGCATTAATCAGCATATGTTTTTCAATAGTTTAAGAATATTATCCAATATAAAAGTGCTTAACATCACCAATAATGCAACTGTGATTTAAAATTTAAGCATGACAAAAATACAATATAATACTTTTTGATAAGACCCACTTGATTGCTTTATCAACTATCGCTTTGCTCATCTTCCTACTACAACTTTATATTGACAAATGTATTATATTATGATGAATTTATTAGATTCAGTCACATTTATATAACACAAAAAACTTTCAATGATCCCAAGTAATTATATTTAAACTGTTTCATTTGATTAAACAATAATGACCAATTGTCTGATGATGCTAATATAGATTTTAAAGCCCTATGCCAATTATCAAATAATAATGATAATGATATTATAAAAACCAATTGCTTTCAACAATAAATGATATAAATACTACTTAATAATTTATAATGCCATAATTCTTATAAAATATGATGTTTAATAAATATATCATCTACTTCAGTATATTAGGTAATCAGTAATGAACAGTTGTGTATATTCAGTTTAGCTATCTCATGAAAAAGATAATGTTGTTCATCTCAATATTTTCATCAACTGAAATTATTGCAAAATCCTGAAGAGTGAAAGATTTGATAATCAAAATTTATTATTTTTTATTGAAGATTTCAATGTTGAGGCAATCCTCAAACAAAATAATTTATATTTTTATCTTTCAAAACATCCATCTTTAACAGGCATTTTTGTTATCATGTTCTTTCTTAATTGCCCCCCTTCCCATTCCAGTGCATCATAATCTCCATCTCTCTAATATTATTATTTCTTGATTATGGCAATACTATATTAATCTCCTTTGTTCAAACCATATATAATTATCAATAATACACTAATGTGTTGAAAGTGAAACTATTCCACATAACAATTTATTTAGGCTGAGTGCTTTCCGAGTTTTATTACTCCATAATCATAGTCTTGTAGATTGTCAATGTAATTGTATGCAAATATATGAAAACATATTTTTTTTATATTTTTCATTTTCTGGAAATGGCAAAACAAGTGTCTATTCTATTTATAGAGTTGGTGTTGCTGGTAATAAAACAAGCTTTCTTGATCTTTCTCTTGATGTCATTCCTCTCTGTACATAATATATCAGCTTTGGATGGCTCAAATCTCTGGGTAAGCTCTTGCTGATGGTCACCAAACATGGAACTGCCTTCTTTTTTAGTTATTGCTCCTGTGTATTTGTATCTGTGTTGAGCCAATATATTTCCAATTTGGGGTGGGGTTGCTTCAATGTTTATTTTATCTTTAATATTATTGATGAGCCTATAGGTGTTTGGTTGGGTTCTAAATCCCAGGTTGAATTCTTTATGTAAAGTTTTGCTAAAGTTTTTCACCACTGCATACCAACTCTATAAATAGAAAAAAAAAACACTTATTTTGCCATTTTTGGAAAATGGATAATATAAACAAATATTTTTGCATATATTTGCATACAATTACATTGACAATGTACAAGGCTATGATTATGGAGTAACGAAACTCTGAAAGTGCTCAGCCTAAATAAATTATCATGTGGAATAGTTTCACCTTCAATGCATTAGTATGTTATTAATTACAAGGTAATGGTGAAATAAAATATTTATAACATATAATTATTTAAATCAGACAATAAATTTGAAAAGTCTTGTAACTAGTATTTTAATTGCCAAAGACATATATTCCTGGGACAAACATTAACATAATATATATATATATATATGCTTTTAAGTAATACATGTTTTCTATAGTTCAGATGAAAAAATGTTTTTTTAACATTCCTAGTAAAAAATAAGATATCACTCATTGCAACCGTCATTTGCATATTGCTAAAAAAAAAAAATCAGTTTATTATTTTTTTTCTACGATAAAGTTTCTTTTATTTTTGTTTTGTTTTTATTATTAAATTAGCATTTTTTAAATAACAGTTTAGTAGTCAATAGAAAATCATCAGCAAGGTTGCTTAACCATACCTGAAAAAAGTAACACATTTCAAAAGTCCTCACTTTATAGATGAAATTTCCAAGTTTATTCTAATTCACCCTAAGCTTTTTAATTAACAATCTACCAGGAAACACACACACACACACACATATATAAAAATTGTTATAATTGTTTTATAAATTTAGGTGGGTATTCTGACTCTTAGAAATGTTTCTTAAATAAACTCATGTTAATTTATTATTTAAGTATATAATACATTACACTTGATAATTTTCTTATAATGAATTGACAGATCATACGTCATTTATTTACTATGCACATAGATATTCTAACAGAGAGAAAGAAAAAGAGAAAAAGTCAGTCATAATAAATTATAACATTCAACAATTATCAAAGATAAATGGAGACTCACTTTCTGACAGTCCCTAGAAATGTTTATTTAATGTTCTTAGTTTACTTTGTTTTCGAAACAATTAGAAAATCATCTGGATGATATGACATTTTTTTACAAAGACTAATGCCATTCTACATTTATCCTAAAATATCTTTTTTCTGAAATCATAGCCTCAGGTTCTAAATCAGATCAAAATTGGATTCAGACAGTTGTTAGAGATATAAAATAAAAAGCATACATTGTAATAATAGTAAAATAACAAATTTATACTAAAATTCTGGCATAATTATAATTTAACTTATTCTACATTTTTATATTAGAGTCTATTTATGCAGTAGGAAAAACCATGGTAATGACAGAATTTTAGTATATGTTTGTTATTTCACTAGTATTTTAATGATATAGATTTTTTATTTTATTTTTTATTGCTAGTGTAGCAATAGGAAGTATTTAATTTCATATATATATAGTACAAAATAACAATTAGAACAAAAATGTTGTTAACTCAGGTGCTAAAGTAATTAACATTAATATTTAATAATAATTAATAACCTGAAAATATACTATTATAAAATTATCATATTGCCACATATATAAAACACATACACATGTACATAATTATTTTTCAAATTAAAATGCTAAATCTTATAATTTTATTAGCTTTTGATCGAAAGATATATTACAACAATTAAAAGTGCAGCACCTCCAAACTAATATTTTATCATAGAAAAAAAATCAAATAAAAACACTTTAAATCACAGAATAATCTAGATTTTAGACATCATAAATCTAATGCTTGGATATCCTAGCACTTCACTGAGGAAGCCAGTGGCAGAAACCAGTCTGGGGTTGGGAATATTCTGCAAAGATTGTTAAGAACATATTTGTGAGCTTTCTATATAACAATTTAATAATTTGTAATATTTAAAAAAGTTGATAAACAGAGCAAAACTCTCCATACAGTATTGCCACCTATGCTAAACAGAGTAATCAATGGATGCCAGAAGGCTTGTGCATAAAATCCCTATCCAATGCCTACTCATCCAATATCCCCAGACTAGTTTCTGGCTTGTGGCCTTCATCAGTGAGGAGCTTTGGATCTGAGAGCACTGCATCTAGATCTCAGGATCTAATGCAACCCTCTAGCAACCACCTTTTATCTCTACTTAACTACAAAACTATGAGAATGAAATTGAAAACAAAAAAATATTTTCAATCTAAGCTCAATAGCTTATATAGTCATATGGGTCTGAACTCAGTTCAGCACCCATACATTTTGGTGTCTTTGGCTCTTTTACAACCATAGCCACCATTATCCTATTAGGCAGGATTGATCATGTGATTTAAAAAAGTTATTAGAAAAATCAGTTTTATGACCTGAATCTATAGTATGGAGTGAGAGTGCTGATGATAATGAGTGTTGTTTAACTGCATTAGCATGCTCATCTCTCTTAACACTGTTGCAACATTTACTCATACCTATGTAATAAGCATTACAATTTTCACATGAAATTTGATAAACACCATGAAATTGATTTTTCTAGTACCAGGATCATATTCAGATGTGATAATCTCTACCAGTGCAAAATTAGAGAAGACATTGAGATACTTAAAAGGCCAGACTGTATCAATAAGCGAGATGATACATGTCAACTTCCTCCTATTTGGAAAGTTTTTTTTTAAAAAAAACATTCTTAATTTAACATTTTTGCTATTGGTAGAACTTTAATGTTTTTTTGTTTTTTTTTTAAATCAGTGATTGTAGCATCTCTACAACCATCTTTTTATCTTTTATCATCCAGAAGATGACTTGTGTGATCAAGTCAAAATGTCAGTATATCAATTTTTAAATTTTTTAACATGGATGAACCCACAAAATATAGCGAATATATATATATATATATATATATATATATACATGGATGAACCCACAAATTATAGCTAATATATATATATATGCAACCCATGAAAATCTTATCATATATGTCATTTGACCCAATGGTGTATCTTACTTGATTTACAGTTACAAGAATAATCTTTCTACTAGTTCTTTCTTCTTGTATGTTGTGGTCCACTATAACTTACAGTATATTGTCATTTAAGTTTCATTATGGAATAGAACAGGTAACAACTTTTTTAATACAGACACACAGGGATTTAGACAAACTATTCCAGAATTTGTTGAAAAATCACATTTTATATAGAAAATTACAATCCCAATAATGATTTTTCTCAGCATTCATCTTAATGATAATATGCTTGTAGACAATTCTGTTCATATTTGTTGGACATTTTTTAAAATGTTGAAGTCAATTTTTCTGCAATCAAAACTACTTGGGACTTGTATCATAGATTTTTCTTAGTATTTACTTTTAATAAAGCAGAACAGAAAGTGTTTGTATTGGTAAATCTCTAGCAATAATCATCAATTAATAGTTAAATCAACCTTTCATTCTGTTTATGCCTGTAGCTATATAACAAAAGTTTATTTTTAACCTGCTAAATCTTTTTTTACTTCATAGTATTCAAATGCCATAGAGAATTTTTCAGCCTTAATATAAACATAATAGGTTATTTACTGGTAAACTTTCTTATTTGAGCTTTTATTCAATTCACTTATCTCTTATTTGAAATTTATAAAATATAGCTTTATAACATTTATTTATTATTATTTTTTTTTTATAACTATATATTTTGTTCAATCATACAATATTAGAATTAAACTGAGAGAGTGCAAATTTCTCAAGCGCTTATGACTACCAACATCCAGTCATATCTTAAGCACTGGGACAGAGAATTTAATAAGAAAAGAGTTAGTTTCCACTCTCTTCTTTACTTGTCTTTCTATATATCCAAGCCAGTCCAAACTACGCATATATCTGAAAGCGTGAATCTTAAATATTTTCACATTAATTCACTGAGTTCAAATTATAAACATACGGCATGAAATCTTTTGATTTACTACACAGTAGTTTTTTGATGTTATAACTTTGCAGCAATATATGTAAATAATATTATTTTATAAAGCATAGACGGTATTGAAATTAAACTGAGAGAGTGTACCAACAGCCAATCAGATCTTAAGCACTGGGACAGAGAATTTAACAAGAAAAGAGTGGTTCCCACTCTCTTATTTACTTGTCTTTCTATATATTCAAGCCAGTCCAAAGTACTTATATCTGAAAGCATGAATCTTAAATATCATCACACTTAATTCACTGAGTTCAAATTATAAACATACAGCGTGAAATCTCTGATTGGCTGTTGGTAGTCATAAGCACTTGAGAAATTGGAACTCTCTCAGTTTAATTTCAATACCGTCTGCGCTTTATAAAATAATATTATTTACATATATTGCTGCAAAGTTATAACATCGAAAAACTACTGTGTAGTAAATCAAAAGATTTCATGCTGTATGTTTGTAATTTGAACTCAATGAATGAAGTGTGATGATATTTAAGATTCATGCTTTCAGATATAAGTACTTTGGACTGGCTTGGATATATAGAAAGACAAGTAAAGAAGAGAGTGGAACCACTCTTTTCTTGTTAAATTCTCTGTCCCAGTGCTTAAGATCTGATTGGCTGTTAGTAGTTATAAGCACTTGAGAAATTTGCACTCTTTCAGTTTAATTTCAATACCATCTGCACTTTATAAAATAATATTATTTACAAATATTATAATTGTAAGTTTAAATAATAAATTGTATAGAATGGATTTAATGAATCAATTTCACCCCTGATTCATAGAGTTCAAGATTTTTTTTTGCATAATTTAAATTATATTTTGGAAAATTATAATTATAATAATAATTAATATCATACACACCTAAAAATAATATTAGGATCCATAGAAAGACAATCCCTCATTTTATACACAGTTTATAAAATGGTTACTTTCATATTTGTGTGGGCATATACACATAATTCTGTAGTAACAAACTTTTAATGATTGAATATATTAAAATGTAAAATATATTCAGCCATGAATAATTCCAATAGTTGCATATCCCTTCTGTTGTATTAACATAGAGACAAATGTTCTGAATTAAAATAAGTATAAATATTCAATCCACAAATCAATCAGTCACTAGATATATGTATGTAGAATGAATTTGTTTCACTCTTGTGCAGTTCAATAAAGCAATAGTACATTTTATAACAGCTTTCTTTCATTTGGAATAACAATATTATTTTTGTTTTCTATTAATTACTCATTCTAGTTTTCCTTCAATCAATATATTATTTTATCTACTTGAAATACACTGCTACTGCAATTAATGTATTTATATCTATTGTATGTATTATTTAGATGGGCTACATTTTATTTGTAAAAGTTTTTGTCCTGGATTATAGCTGGTTTTTATAATTTGTTCTATTAATTACTTTTCATATGTTATTTTTGCTATATATTTGCTAGTCCATGAGACTCTCACAATATATATATATATATATATATATATATTGTGAGACTCTCACAATATATATATATATATATATACACACACACACTTACATAGTATATTCACAAATATATTTAAATATCTTATATTTTTAGTTTTGCTTTTTTCTTTTCTGTTTTCTTTCAATGAAAGATTTCATAAAAAAAATTAATGTGATTTTAAAGACGAAATAAGTCTGCTGGCCAACATAATGATTTTGCTTTCCTGCTGATTAAATATATGTATATATATTGGAGATGGATTTTTATTTCATTTATTTTATTTGAAAAATAGAAAATTGAATATACTTATATTATGAGTTTTTTAACGAAAAATATTAATAGCTTTAAAATTGGGAAAAAAAATGTAATCAAAAACATATGAACTTCTAAAATATCAAATGACTTATGACTTCTATTTCTAAAAGCAATTTATAATTCAAAAACAACAACAATAATAATAGTAATGGCAATATTAATGAAATAGCAGTAATATTCATAAATAATAATAATAAAGGTATCTTATATATCCTATAAATAATTCTATAGACCGCCCCCCTTTCTATATGTAGATTTCTATCATTCTTCATAAGACAGTTTCAAGGTAATAACAAAAAATATTCTCACTTGGTGCAAGTAAATTGATCTATTGGAGCATATATAACTTGCTATACTCAAATGAATGTTTTGACTGCCTCCCCCCAATGATAACAATTAGCAACAGATAATTGCTTCATCGATTTAAGAAATAGTTATTGGATCATAAATTCTTGGACTTCCTTTTGAAGTTCCACCTCCATGTTCTACCAATCTTGCATTTTCTCTCATATTGCAGACTATATATCAACATTGATACTTTTTGCAGCTTGTGCCATGGGGGAAAAGAAACACAGTTCCATTTACTCCAAATTTTGCAAACTGTAGCAATGACTAGAAAAATCATGTTGAGCACTTATAGATGGAACATAATTATGCTCAATAGCATCATTGAAACACTCCATTGAGGTTCATCACCTGCTGTCCAAGTACCTACATTCAGTCTAAATGCATTTTGGTGCACGAGCTGTACTTTCTGCCTTCATAACAACAATATATGTCATCTAGCTATCTCCAATAAACTTGGGCATCTGAGAACCAGACACAGCAACAATGCACAACTGGACATTTTGCAGTCATATGATTATGCCATAATATCATAAATCCAGTCCTCAATGTTCAATTAAATATTTAAGATGTGAATAACTTTTACATAACCTAAATGATAGATAAGAGGCTTGCACATTTTGTCACACCTTTTTTCAAATACAATTATGTTTTTTTCTTCCTTTTCTACCTTTGTGTAGTGAATAAAATAAATTTAGCCAATATTCAGCCTTGTCACAACTGATGAACATTCCAATGACACATATATCTTAGCAGCATGTAGGTAAATGAAATTCTATCTGATACAGAAGTGAAAGCTTTATACTAATAAGTTGTTTATTTATTTTGCTGGTGAAGTTTTTAAGCATCTTCTTTATTGGTGTTTATTTACAGCTAATAAACATTATGTTATACATATATCCATTTGACAATGGCCAAGAATTACTTATTTTATCATCTATAACCAAGTTGTCTGTTTATTTAACTTTTACATATATCCCATAGATAAGCATGTTAATAACTAGTATACACCTGTAAGTATATATATATATCTTCTGATGTAATTTTTGTTTACTGAATAAAGACATCTTTAAAACCTAACAACAACAACAACAACAACAACAATAATAATAATAATAATAATAATAATAATAATAATAATAACAATAACAATAACAATAATAATAATAATAATAATAATAATAATAATAATAATAATAATAATAATAATAATAATAATAATAATAATAATAATAATAATAATAATAATAATAATAATAATAATAATAATAATAATAATAATAATAATAATAATAATAATAATAAAGAATAATGTTTACTCTTCATGATGTTTTGCCAATGCTTTTATATATATATATATTGTACCGGTTAAAACATGTTTATCCATCTAACATGAGCTGGAACTCACAAAATGTCCTTCAAACCCAGTCAAGCCTGAGATTTAGGTCAGGGACCAGCCTGGATTTGAACCCACTCTCTAAGCCCCAGATCTAACACCTAATGAATGACAAAATAGTGATGGCACATGAGAATTAATTTTAATCTGGCCAACTAGCAAAGCAGAGCAAAACAATGAGACATCTATAAACTATGACTAAACTAAAATATACATAAGCATGGCTGTAATATGTGGAAGTGGAGGAAAAAGAATTCAAACTACTCAAATAAGTTAGACAATAAAATATAGTTTAATATACTGACAAATTATTATACATTTATAAATTAATTATATACCTTAGTGTGTGCGTGAATGAGCAAGCAGTCTACCAAGTGATAGATAATTACATAGTGTCATTCATGCTATTATTTTTCATATGCTCTTTTATTAATTAGCTAAATAATATTATAAATAAACACACATCTTTGGTGGGTTCAATATTAAGATGCCAATCAACTATTACAATGAATTTGCATAAAATGGTTATTAATGCTTTGGATTATGGTTCTGAAACATGGTGACTAGCATTATTTCAGGGAGCATTCTGGGATTCATTACAGATATAAGATAAATTATTTTCACACCATTATGGTCATGAAAATAAAATACATTTGAAAACATTTGATTATATTTGAATCTATGACAAAATATTTAATGAAAAATTATTTTAACAATAGTAAGATGAACACTTTATTTTCCTCAAGGAATATAGATACTCTTAAATACAGAAATAAGTTATGATGGTGGGACTGTATAAGACTGAAATAAATTTAATTAATAAAATTGGTATATATATATAATTATAATTGAAATAATATTTTTAAACGGTTTATAAACAATTCAAACAATCTTTAAATCCGCAGAAGTACTTTCGGTTACTTTCAAACCTGCCTCAACTGCTATTAAATTCAAAAACTAAAAGCAGAAGCAAACGTCATCAATTCAAATTCCACGAATCACGTATTTTAATGTTAGAAGTTTGTCGATTTATCAAATGTGTTTTATTCCTGTTTATAAAAATTGCCTCTTTAATTTTTCTTTTACTATGGTTTCTCTCTTCATGAAGAATTTTCACATTTTCAAAATTAAATTTAAATTTATGTTTACATGTTTTTTCATGATCAAAGAAAACTGAAGAAGATATTAAATCACCATTATTTTTATTTTTTACACGCTTATATAACAATTCGTGTTCCTTCAATCTTTTCTCAATGTTTCTAACATTAAAATACGAGATTCGTGGAATTTGAATTGATGACGTTTGCTTCCGCTTTTAGTTTTTGAATTTAATAGCAGTTGAGGCAGGTTTGAAAGTAACCGAAAGTACTTCTGCGCATTTAAAGATTGTTTGAATTGTTTATAAACCGTTTAAAAATATTATTTCAATTATAATTACAATATTATTTTTAATTAACAGATATTTTTATTTATTTTATATATATATACATATATATATATATATATATATATATATATATATTAAGCAGAGCACAATTTTAATATTAGAGCATTAAAACTGGGTCATGAAGCAAAAAAAAACAATAAATATGAAGAAGTTTGCAGTGCTGACTTAATAGCCTAAAAATAACTAAGAAGAAAAGGTCATGCTTCAGGATGAGAATGAAGTGGATGGGCCTAGCATTGCCATACTTAGAGATCACTGCCAGAGGCCTTTTATATGAAGAAATGAATGGGTATAGCATGTGCCAGACTTAAAGGTCACCACCAGGGATCTTTTTATACAAAGAAGTGATATGCATAGCATGTGCCAAACTTACAGGATCACTGCCAGAGGCATTTTATACAGAATAAATATCGAGAAATCTATGGGTTTGAACTTGTCGTAACCCCCTGATTAAGAAGCCCATATATATCTAATCACGAAGATCAGACAAATGTCAGTAATGCAGTACAAGTGATAAATGTCACTAGTGACATTGAAAAAGTTGTACTGCTTTAAAAATAAATGGCACTTGTTTGAATACTATAATTTATATAAATAATTTGCTATGCCACTATAATATATAGAGAGAGATTTCATTTAATAAAATATACATGAAGATTTTATTTAGTAAAAGAAACATTAAGATTTACCCCCATCCTTTTTCTGTTATTTTTAAATCAATCAATCCCACCTTCGTTGATTTTACAATAACTGGAATATATTAAATACTGTATTTGATATTTTAAGTATGGACTATTTTAAAAGTATAGCAAAAAAAATAATTAGCAGTTATATAGAAAATAAATAATCAGTCCCCTTTTCAGAAATGAATAAATAATATTTTAAAATTTCAAAGCATTAATTAGCTTAAGTTCTGGATTCTCTCTGGATAGAAAATCCAGAGTTAAACAAAGATATATTTTTTTTATATTAAAGCATAAACAATATGTTGACATAGAACAATCTGGAAAGCATATTAATTAATAATGTGTTATGTTTTAAAAGGGGATGTTAATAACTTGCTTCATGAAGGTTTACTTAAAATGACAGAAAAGATTTTTATGAATTAAGCTCACCAGTTTGTTTGAAATTGGCAAATTAATAATAAAGGCATACATATGAAATCAAGTAATAAATAACCATAAATAAATGACCGCACCAAAGTTAAAGAAAGTTAGAGCATATGAGAGAAAATTAGATTTATAAAAATCATTTAAAAGCAAATTACATTTTACATAAAGTTACAAAATAAAGTTAAATCACATATTACAAGAAATCTTGATAGATGAATTAGGCTAGATTTAGTTTCAATGGTGGTGGTTTGAAATAATTTACCTTGCAATTTTAAGAGTCCAATTTAGTAGTTGCAGGTGCATGGAAATTAAAATGCAAGTTCTCCTGTGGCAGCAAGCTTCTATTAGCACAGTAAAGTTCTTAGGTCGGACTTTTTACTCTTGGGCAGCAGAATGGTATGGCAGCAGAAGATGATGACCCAACTGGGCTGAGAAGTGATGGATTTACTGCTACATTATTTAAGTTTCAAGTGACATGTAATACGTTTACAATCAGTTCTCTCAATAGTAGCTAATCTAACCTGTGACTCAAAATTCAGCCATTTTATACTTTTTCTTTATCAGTTGTTTTTGAAGATGCAACAGTAAGGTAACATCCAAAAATAAATTCAAATCTATTTCCAGATTAGAAATAGATTTGACAACATGTTTTTAACAAAAGTATCTCTAATCTTAATCCCATTTTAAGTAAAAACTTTAATTAAAAATACCTTCCCAAGATTAAAACAATAGTGTTTCCAACCCTTAATTATTTTTATATATATATATATATAATTAACTATTTTTAAAATATAAATATCGACTTATCGATATTTACAATATATATATATACATGACAAAAGGAGTGGATTGGGATACAGGGTTTATATATATATGCATGACAAAAGGAATGGAATGGAATACAGGGTTTAAACACAGATTTGTAGATGGAACTATCAAGCTCAATTTTAAGTTAAGATTGACTGCTTCAATATATATTATTGTCCTATGTTAGTGACCAAAGATGAAGATTGCAGGATTGATTTTGAGTGGAGTAAGATATACATTTAGATTGAATTAAACTGTTAAATACAATTGTGCAACTAAAATGTGTGAATGTCACATGATGTACCAAAAAGTTATTACATGATTACTTTATGATATTGTAGTAGATAAGATAGCCTAATTTTCATTGATATAAGTACATATTTGCTTTGAATACAATACTAAATAATTTATGCATCAAAGTTGAGCTTCCATAATAAGCAGAAAGTATGGTATCATATAACAAAAGTATTATATCATATATCAAAGTAATCAAAGAATTTACAATTATATCACTAGCTAAAATTAAATTAGTAATATTTACTACCCATATTATTTCCATAGCATACATCTTATAAGCAAAGTAACACAAGAGTATATATGTACATCTATGAATGTGCAATTTTACAGAAGTTTAAGCTAGTGCAAACTTGTGATGGTATTCAATCACTATCACCCCCATCACAATATGTATAATACTTTTAATATCAAATGAAATTTTAAATATGTAATAGTGTCAGAATAATAAATCTTTATTAAAAGATGTTTTCAAATTTGTATCTCTTTTATTGTTTTTAAAAAACACAATCGTAGTCTATTCAAATATATGCTTATGATGTGCATTTCTTTCATGAATATAAAATATAGAACTAAGATATTTAATTATACAGTGCTCTACTTTAATGAACTTTCACTTTTTCATTTAATTTCAAACTACATGCACCTACATATATTTCTTATAAAAACAATGAAAAATATGAACTATTTCCATAATGGTTTCAATATCGATTTTTTTTATTATTCAATAAATTGTTTAGACTATTACCCTAACTCCATGCTATTTCGGGATCTTATCAAATATTATCATTCCTCTTTAATATTATATACAAAGATAATTTTAAAGAAGTAAAAAATAAAATATTTTTTTTCTTTTTTATTAATATATTTTAATTTATATTTATTACTATTACAATTTCTATTAATCAAACTGTTCTTAGATATTTATCAGAAAAGTCTAAATTAATGCAATCTTTATAGAATTCTCCTTTTTGAAACAGTTATATTTTTAGAAATAAATATCTTTTGTATATTTATAACTCCATAAAAGATTATTTTATAAATAACAGGATGTTAACTAAAAATTCAAATAATAGGTATTTTATTTCTACCTTTAAGATGACAATCAATTAAATATATGCATCACAGTATTGAGATGCTTATTTATATTAATTATTAATGGATCTTTGGGGGGAAAAGGTTATTAAACATTTAATTTTGTTGTTGGATCAATATAGATATTTTACTTATAATTGTAAATTTTATAAGATTAAAGAAGAGAATTCTGTGTGCTTATACATTTAAAGCATAAAAAGAACAAGTATTGATCATGCTGATTATATATAGTTTTTGATGCATTGTAAACAACATCTGGATCTAAGAAATAATATTGTAATCCTAATAAATACAGCAATGGCACTCTTCTTTATGATGATAATAATATTTTGAACATGTAAATAAAGATTTTAATCATTTTTAGAATAATAATACAAGAATTAATATGACAAATTTTAATAATATATCCATTTTATTTACTCATTTAGATTTGGACAAATATATTGTTTAGAGTATCAAAAGAGCTCTTTGTAATCTTAAGAATGGAAGGATAAATCATGATGAAACACCTGGAAATGTTTTAAAATATGGTAAAAATATGTATTTGATTATATATTGTAATTTTTTAAAGAATATATTGACCCATAAATTTGTACCACCCAATCTTAAATATTCTTTTGAAACTCCAATTTTTAATTACAAAGTGAATAGACATGGTTTTCACAATTATCACAGAATATTATTATTATTATTCACTATAGCAAAAGTATTTTTAAGGATTTTGTTGAATAGGTTCCTTCCATTTGCAGATAAATAATTTCAAGAGACTCCGTGTGGTTTTGGGGTATAAATTATTACTATAGTTATGGACATTTGTTGCCAAGCAAGTGCCAAAAATTTGTCTCATACAAAGAAGTACAATATATAATGCTTTTATTGTTTTGGGTAATGCAGGGGACTTCATTTTTGATAGTAAAAAAAAATTAAATGCTGTTGTCAGGTGGGTATGAAAGTTTTATATTACATTCAAATTTCAAACTGTTAAAATCCATAATATAGAAAGTAATCTATAGTAGCACTTCAATTGATTAATTAAGTTTGCAATAGATGCTTATGGAGAAGAATGAAAAGAGCTTTTCATAAAAGAAAAATAAAAAGTATGAATTATTTCAAAGACAGGAACATGTAGATTAAATAAAACAGACACTTGTAAACAAATATGGCTATTCCAACTTCTAGAAGAAAAAAAGAAGAGAGAAAAAATATATTCTAGAAATAAGTTTTTTAATGATTATATAACCCAATGTGTGTTCCACAAATACACCCACATATGTAACATGGTGTTTTTGTTTATTTGATATTTTACAAGTTCAAGGGTTTGTATAAATATTTAAAATTGATACTAGACTAGTTACTATACATTTTAATGATGTTAGATTTAAACCAAATGGTACTTAGTGAGAAATTATTACTTGAATATCTGTGTTTTCTTTCAGTGTATGACTTGAAGTCCAATTCATTTCATTATGCTTTAGAACTTATTATTGCAACATTGAATAAGCTATCAACTTAAAATGATAGTGTTATAATATTAAACTAGTTTCAACCTAATGGCTTTCATCAGTAAAAAAAAAAATCAATCTAATTCTGAAATGTATTTCCTTTTGTATGCCCATGTATATAAGTACTTGTGGGTATTTTATTTATGAATGTGCTATGAAAATAAGCTATATATAAACATTATTCATTCAATCTTAAAAGTAAGAATTTAGCTTTATGAAATATATAATACTATAAAATTAATTCCAGAAAAAAACATTAAGCTTTAATTTTGCATTTCATTATTTTTGGTAAATGTTGGAGCATATAAATAATTTATTTGTAAATACTTATTATTATTTTATTAAAAATTGGCTTACATGTTGGTTTATAAGTTATTGTTTTTTAGTTGAACCTTTGGGAGCATATTGTTTTCAAGATCCCAAGTAAGACAATTTGTAGATTGTTTTTTAGGCAAATTAAAATTTTTGTTATAAATGGAAATGATAAATGAATATAATAATTAAACTTTTAGATATAACAAAATTATTAAATTACATTTTTTACTTTGAAATTTAATTAAAAGTATTCTCTGCAACTAGTGTTTATAAAATTTTATTAGGTGGTTGGGGAAAATTTAGATCATTTTAAAACTATTTCTGAGTATGAATCTCCAATAGAAATCAATTAATCTTGTAATAATGTTTGGTAAGTAATTACATAAAGTTTATTGTTTTAAACCTGGAGTCAAAACTGATTTTTGATATGGATTTTTTTTAGAAATGCACAAAGTCATTTAGGCATAAATTTTTATAATTATATTAGTAAACTAGAAAATATTTTAAAAATTACACATAATATATGAGCAAAACTTAAATGTAATTTATTAGCAAATCTTTTCTAAAATAATTTTATAAAATATAATACTCTTAATATCAGTACTGAAATTTTCTAATTTACAAATAATGCTTTGTTCCTATTGGCAAGTGGAAAAAATACTGTGATAAAATTGTATCTTTTTGTATATTTTAGAGATAGTAATAAAAAAAGGAATGCACAAAAGATTGCTTAATTTATTAGTAAATGTATATTACATTAAAAAGATAGTTAAAAAAATATATTTAATTATATTTTTTACTTTATTTAAATTACTAAGTGATTTAAAAAATTTGTAAGATTTAAAGTTGTTTTTTGTTAATTTTTTAAAACTTTTTCTAATTTAAAACAACTTTTTCATGGAAATGATTTTTTTTGTTTACATTTTAAGGATAAACATTATACAATTGCAAACTTTTTGTTTTACATTATATTTAGGTTTAATTATAAATAATAATTATGAAATGACATCTTTGTAAGTCAATTTTTTCACTATAAAATGATAAGTATTCTATTAATATATTTCTATATCAGAGTTACATAATGTTGTGAAAATATTTAAAATGTTACCATTTATTTTTTTTTTTTTTAAATAAAGTTTGAGTGTAGAATCAGAAATATTTTGATGTAATCTATTACATAGTATTGTGACTACAATTTACAGATAAATTAAACTTCTGTATTTTTATGTTACATTAAATGATGGTTATAATTTTCTAAAAATATTCAAACTGTAATTACATTTTAGCAATGTTTTAAAATTAATTACTATAATAGAATTGCAATTTTTTATGCTTTTTAAAATTATTGTGTAAAAAGTTCCAAATTTCAAATAGTTTGAAGATTAATTTACTTTTTGTATAAAAATATGTTGTAGATATTAAATTGTGACCATGCTGATTTTCTTTGATTAACTTTTGCTGGTCCAAAATAACGTAAATAAAATAAGTTTAACATTGCAATACTTAATATTTTATCTAATATAGATGTCAGTTTAAATAATGTCTTAATCAAAATAACAAAATTAGTAAAGAATAAATTTATTTACATGAATTAAAAAACAAAGCTTATCTATTACATTATTAGAATAAAATAGTTTATTTTATCTTCCTTCCATGATATAATTTAACTTTTAAAAATATTGTGTTTTTGTACATTTATTTCAAATCTATTAATTAATATTTTTATTATCTGAATACAAGTATAATTTATATAAACAAGGCAAAACTCTCCATACAGTAGTGCCACCCTGTGCCAACCAGAGTAATCAATGGATGCCAGAGGCTTGTGCATAAAATCCCTATCTAGTGCCTACTCATCCAATATTACCAGATTAGTTTCTGGCTTGTTTAATAACAGTTATGTGCTAGTATAAGATGTATTGATCATGTGATGTATAATTTATATACTTGGAGTTTAGATGTAATTATAGGGATTTGAACACAAACTTTCAAGCTCCAACTATCCACTCTATCTCATACAACTAAGACACATAACCACACACATGTGAAAAAGATAAATGGTATCCACACTATATATATATATATATATATATATATATATATATATGGTATCCATACACACACACTATATATATATATATTGGAGATAATTTTCCTTTTCACATATGTGTGGTCCTGTGTATTGTTTATATGAGATAGAGTGGATAGTTGAAGAGAAATTGAAAATCTATGTTCAAATGCCCTATAATTATAATTAATATTTTTCAAATAATCAAACCTATCTTGAAATAAAATATTTGTCTTTAAAATCATTTCTGCATTTCAAATAAAAGGTAAACAAATGTTCCTTACTAATATGTGTATTTTTAAAGATCATTGGACAAATAAGCTTTTTTTTTTTCACAATAACTCTAGAAATGTGGTAATAAAAATGAATAATGAAGTCTATCATATTTACTATTGTTTTCGAAAGATTTATTCTAAAATTTTATATACTATTGTTATATGAATCATGTAAATATCATATGAGTTACATCATGATTTGCAAATTATATTTATTCTGTATAAACTAATAATAATCTAACATCAGAAGCTGCCAATATTTTTTATTTGTTACCTTTATTACTAAAAATTAACTTTTAGTATAGAATCATATTTTTTTGGAGACTACTCTTAGAAAATTTATAATTTTACACAACATAAGGATTAATTTAACTTCTTTCTAAAATATATAATATGGTTATTAAACAGTTCCCATGCCATTTTTCTTTTTAATCTAGCTATATTAATAACTATGTTACAATAGAAACAAATGAATGTTCCATTTGTTTTATTTGTAAGTGAATATAAACTTTTAGTGTAGAATTTGTTGAAAATTATTTTATAACATGTTGAGAGTTTCATATAGGTTAAAGATGAGGTTAATTTTTTTATATAAATGTATTCTTGATATGCAACTTTTACCACATGTTCTTTTTATAATAATCTGACAATGCATTCTATTTATTTTATTTGTTATGGACAATAAATTCTTTGCTTAAAATTGTATATTCTTTTTGCCTTTGAAAATTACAAAAGAGTAATGCCTCAATGTTTTTTAGCACTATTAACTAGTGGTACAAAAGGTTTGAAGATATTAATTTGACTATTGACATGTGTGTATTTAATTTAATAGTATCTTTCTCACATGATTTTGATCACACATTCAAGTATGTGTGATAGAATACGAATTTGAACATATGAATTTAAGTTTATCTATAAAATGTATATATAAAATTAAATTATAACATGTGTTATGCATATTTTAGTCACTCAAAAAAAGAAGTTGTTTTAAAATACATCTGTAATTAAAAAGATTACTTTGACTTCTGTCTTGATAAATTAATTGCATTATGATAGAGTTAATACTGATTAAAGCAAAAAAAAAAAAACCTTCTTTATATAAATTACCAAAATAATCT
The DNA here is from genome assembly GCA_028023455.1 of Epiperipatus broadwayi. Lineage (NCBI taxonomy): Eukaryota > Metazoa > Onychophora > Udeonychophora > Euonychophora > Peripatidae > Epiperipatus > Epiperipatus broadwayi. The sequence continues at coordinate 41,996 of JAQFVV010013290.1, forward strand.
TTATGCCCATATCCATATAAAATCATCAATAATAAACTTAATAAGCTTGCAAAATTAGAATATTCAAGTAATACGTTCTCTAATATGGTCATTTCACAGATTTTAATACCAATCTTCAACTGGATATAAAAATAGTTTTGGAATCTTAATACAATGTGAAATCTGATTATCTAAATCAAGACAGAAGAGACTTCTAAGAATAAAAAAAATAATTAACATCATCTAATTTTATTATATTGTGAAATGTTATAGCAAATTATTTAAAATATAGCTGAAATCATTTATACGTTATAATATCAAATACTAAGGCAGTATGTAAATTGTTTAAACTGAATGTTTTTTATATATGTAATTAGAGGAATTTCAACTCAGGATATTTCAGTCTATTAATCCTCCACTCCATCACAAAAAAATGATACACATGACCATACACATGCAAAAAAATCCTGATCTTCAAAATATATACTCTATACAAAACCAGCACTCATCATTTTAATATAAATCAAGCACTTGATTGTATATAAATGTGGGAGATTATGATCTGTCCCAACTGATGAGTCTTAGTTGAGCACAAAATATGTATACTGGGATGATGTATCTTTTTTGCATGTGTATGATCATGTGTCTCAGTTGCTTATGATGGAGTGGAGGATAACTAGACTGAAAAATCCTGAGTTTAAATTTCTTTAATTACAGATTACAATATCCTAAACATTGATAATTAATGCACTATATTGTAAGCCAAAAATGTGCAAAGTTAATCTTGAAATAATTCAAAATTAATTATCTACAAAATGTTTTTCAATTAAAAGCAAGTATACTAAAGTTTCAGTATTCACATCACATAAAACAGCTCAGAATAATCTTTAAAGATTATTTTATTTCTTACATCACATTAAAATAACCAAGCATAAGCTCGGAAAATCATTTCATTTCTTAGACCCCAATTTATAGATGAATCTGTCAATGTAGAGCTTAAATTTGAAAGCAATATACATATTGTAATGACTTTAAATAACTATTCCATAACCACTTACATTTATTAATGTGAATTTGGGAGTATTGCACACTTTGAAACCTGTCATGTTTTGGATTATGTATTCAGAATAATTATAGTATTTTCAAATAATATGTTCACAGACAGTTGAAGATTGGTGTTATAAGCAGGCAAAATATGATATTGGAGAGCTGATTTTTCATTATTTTAAAGTGATAATAAGTTTGGTAAATTTTATATTGGAAAATTTAATTGGCTGTTTTTTAAGATTTATTTTGAGAAATTTAGGCATTATTTCTAGTTTAATTTAGGAAGTCTTTGGTTTATATATACATTGGAGCCATGAACTATATTATATTTTGTTTTAAGCTCCCCCACCTCACATTCAATGTATATAGCATACAATAACAGACCTTTTGATGCTAAACATGGATTAGAATATAATGAACATTGTTTTATTAGTAAATTGAGGTGACACATGTACATATATTTTACAGAGTGTGAGCTCATTCATGATTTCACTACCATATTTTTTTTTTTTTTAGAATTACACTCTGGATGATTTTCTTTTTTTTTAATAACTTTTTTTTTTATAGAAACATAATAAATCAATCTAAGAAATTGTGTTTTCCTTTAAAGTCTGTATTATCTTTAAGTATTTTCTATTATAAAAAAAAATTCATCAAGCAAAATACTGCACATCAAGTTTGGAAATGATAATAAAGGAAATATAAAATGTATGAGTTTTCAATGTAAACCTAAGAATTTTTATTTATATATATAATTATGTATAGCACTCAGAACAAAAAAATGGCTACTTGAATATCATAAAATTTGCAAATTTTAATGCTTTTTCTATTGATTTCTTTATATTTTTATTTGTTTACCTTTTGTGTTTTTTTCTCATGTGTCATAGCATCAGCCGGGAAGCGAACTTGCTAACCCGGGACAACTGCTTGTAAAGCAGATGTCACTGACTATTCAACCATCAATGCATGACTGTTTACCTTTCATTTTGAATAGCATATAATTGAAGTTGCATAGTTAGAAAGAGAATAATTCACACCTTGGCTGTATATATAATAAGTGCAATAATGCTCCACGCTAAATGTGTTTATAAGTAATCATTAAAATCAGTCAATACTTAGACAAACTCAGTATATTTAAAACTACATCATATATTTAAGTGAATTATTTACATAGTTATTAAAATGAGATGGCACTAAGAGTGGTGGGTCATGTGAAAGTCCGAGTTCGAACCCTGCATGTATTACATATACAAATGCAGGTTTAAGCCTGTACAATGTATTAATAGTTATTAAGCAAATTTACATATATCAAGCGAGGATAAATTATTTAAACTTTGATTTATAAATAATTATAAATGGTTTTACACTTTTATAATGTCGTTATTATAATAAAGTAAGCAGATGTTTTATTATTCCCTGATTTAGCGTTAAGTATCAAAACTCATTAATGAAGTTGATTACTTAGCTTGAAATGAAAGATAAAATAAATTGTGGAGTCAGTGATAACGTGATCTCTCAGCAACGATAATGGAGCTTATCATCTTGCTGCAGTTCTCTTAATTCTTAGGGACCTAAACATGCTTTAAGAAATGTTAAAATTTATAGTATATATATATATTTCTATTACTTTGATGCTTTCTTAATTATTTGTTTTTGCATCAACAAGTATATAGATTAATAATCTGTGTATCCGGTCAACAGAAAATTGGCAGCAAGTAATAGCATATGGTATTTAGGTGTAGTAATTACACATTGTTTGACAATCTCTTAACATAATTTATTTTAATAGCGCGTTTTTAGAGATGCACTATAATCTTCAAGACGCCTTTAATTAATTAAGATATTTATAAATTAAAGAATTTTTTTTAAATTTAAATTAATTTATAATATTACATACATATGGATAGATTTTCACACTGCATATATATATATACATATGCCTAGAGAAAAAATAAACTGACAAAGAAATAGAATTATACATGTAGAAATAAAACTAGATCAAATAAATAGCAATTCGCAGTTATTCTAGCATCCCATTTTCTGAGCTACTTCGTCGTAATCTTTAATAAGCCTTTACGTTATCGTATAGTATTATTTAATATTTCTACTAACTATTATTTTCATTAAAAAATACATTTAAAAAAAAAATTAATGAAATCTGTAAACAACCCAGCTTTTTATGAATTATTAATCAACCTGTTTTTCTCTTTTCATTGATTTTTTTTTAAATCCAATGTTTATTGAAATTATCATTTTGAAGGAGCTACTAGTAAATTGTAGTTAGCGTCCCCAGAAATCATTTCAGAATGAAAGAATCACTGTTTACACATACTCTTAACATTAACAAGTGAAGGTTTCTTCTTTTTTTATTATTATTTCTGCTTATATTGATTTTCTGCAAATAAAATTGCAAATATTTACATTACTTTCTTTTAAAATAATGAATGGATTGTTTACTTACATATTAATATAAATATGCATATCCATATAAAAAATAAATAAAAATGTTAAAAATAATATTTGTAAATCATAAAGTTAATTCAGGTACTATGTTACATTTTAAAAAAAAATGGTTATTATTATTAAAATGTTTCTTTTTTTCTTGGGATAATATCTTGAGCCACATAAGAATAATAAATGTTCTTTTAAACTGCCATTATTTAAACAGCGACATATTTAATGGCTAAATAGTTTCGCGTATTAAAACCCACAGGCGTGTGAGAATTTTCAAGTACGCTCAATGTTTGTATTTTACCCACACGTAAACTATGGCTATTCATTAATTTTCATGATATACATTTTTATTACTGGGATGCTAAAATGAATGAAGACAATATTAACAAATAATTATATATATGAGAACTGTACTCATTCTAGGGGGAAAACAGTTTAAATGATGCTTATTTATTTTAAGTTTTGGTTTGTAGACAAACTGATTTGTTTATAATGCCCCAATTATTTTGATTGCTGATTAAAATGGGTGTGTCCACGAAAAAGACAATTTTATACGATTGATATATCCTAAAAACATTACAAGAAAGTGAAGATATTTCTAACAAAATACTTATGAAATATAAAATTATACTTCATTGACATCTTTAGTTTGCATAATATGTTTTATGTTATGAATTAACAAAGATAAAGATGAATAATATAATTACATATAAACATTGAATGATTTCTTTATTGAGATAATTCCAAGAACTTAAATGAATTAGAGCAAACTATATGTTTAATGCAGAGATTGATCCAAAAAGATATTCAGAACCACATAAAAAGCAGACCCATTGCATAGTTTTATGATAGTATTTCAAATCCACCAAAACTAGTTAGATTAATCATGTCATTTACAAAAATATAAAAAAACTTTGATATATAATAATTTCCAAATTGAGAATAATATGGAGTAAAATAGTTTTGTGTTTTGGACCTCATTTTTTATGAACTCTTTTTAACTCCATTTAAAAATATTAATGATATATATATAATTTTTAACCATTATTGATCCATTATCTGATGAAGATCTCTCCAAGTTAAATCCAACTTTTCTGATTTCTACATGACTTCAGCACACTTTTTCATTTTATCTCCCCCTCTCACATGTGGTCTCTTTAAGCCAATAAACATCATATGATCACCATTTCTTATGCTTGCTTTTAACTGTTATTAAAACAGGCAAAACTCACTGATTGCTCTGGCTTGCTGTATGTGGCAATACGTATAGTGAGTTTTGCCTGTTTTAATGTGGTCTCTTTGTAAGCTTTTTATAATCACTTGGAATTTAGTTTAAGATTTTACCTATTCATCTATTACTACATCTACTAACAATATGACCAGTCCAACTTCATTTTAATCTCTTAATTTTTTAAATAACACCTGTTTGTTTTGTCACTCATATATTTTGTTTCAATCTCTTCTTGTTATCTCTAACATACATCTCTTGATACTTTGTTGAATGGTCTGAAGTTTCTGTATTGCTCTTCTCTTAAATGTCCAACTCTTAGATCTGTAAGTAAGAGCTGGCAACACATATTTATTAAAATCTTTTTTTTTCAAACACATAGACATATTTCTGTTTAAAATTAAATTATTTACATAAAAATCATTATAACCAAGTTAAAATCTATGATTAATTTGGTCCATTACATTTTCATCAGAAGTAATAATATGATCAAGATATTTGTTAACTTTTTCTAACTCTTCATTAATAGCCTTTATTTTCTTCTTTTGACAAAATTCATTACCCATTATATTTGACTCTTTTTAACAGTTACCTTATATCCTACTTTCTTACCTTCATCTAATAACTTGCAATATATCTAAAAGCTCTAAAGCATTGTTTGCAAAAACAACTACATCATCTGCAAAATAACTCCAACACATAGAATGATTATTGCATTTCTTGTATTATGATGAATAATTACACAAATTTCAGAATGATCAGTTTTATATATATATATATATATATATATATATATATATATATATATATATATATATATATAGAGAGAGAGAGAGAGAGAGAGAGAGAGAGAGAGAGAGAGCTATATCACAGCATTGTAATATGTACAAGATAGGATGTATCTTATTCATACCTAAGATAAATCATTCATTTTAACTATAAAAAAATACTAAGTCAAATTTTAATAAATTAAAAATAATATATTTCTTTTAATTAATATATACATTTTATACATATTTGTTTGGCTTATATTAAGCAAAAAAATATATTTATAAATGTGTATATTAATTAGTCCATTTTTTTATTAGTTTCATTTTCTGTTAGTGAAATAATACATAGAATACTAGCCCCAAACATATTGAAAATTTATCTTTGGTCAAAAAATATTATTATTATTTTATTCTGTAAAGGCTGATACTATATAGTTTTGACATCTTATGGTTCTTTATTTTCTTTTCAAAAAAATTTCCAAGTAAATATTTAATCAAATTTAATTTTAGTGGGAATATTTTTTTTTTTTAATAAAGTAGGAGAATAATATAGGTATAGTTTGGCTGTCTATATGTATTTTAGATAAAAAATTTGTTTTATATATAATAAGGCTTATTATTATAAACAATTTCTTATCTTAAATAAATCTAGCTTTGAATGCCTTATAAATTATATTTTATATCCATTATGGAGAATTATTTTGCTTCCATCACTATTTTTATTTAAACAAAGGCAAAACTCCCCATACAGTAGTGCCACCCTGTGCCAAACAGAGTAATCAATGGATGCCAGAAGGCTTGTGCATAAAATCCCTATCCAGTGCCTACTCATCCAATATTCCCAGACTAGTTTCTGGCTTGTGGCCATCATCAGTGAGGAGCCTTGGATCTGAGAGCACTGCACCTAGATCTTGGGATCTAATGCAACCCTCCAGCAGCCACCTTTTAACTCTACTTTACTACAAAACTATGAGAATGAAATTGAAAACATTGTTAATATCTTCAATCTAAGCTCAATAGCTTATGTGCTAGTATAGAGATGGTGATTATATGATATTTTTATTTAATTTATTTTATTTTGATTATGAACCAAATGTTTTACCATATTAAAAGGAAAGTTTCAGAAAGCTTAGTTATATAAATATTGTTTTTGACTAATTACAAATATTTTAATTAAATGTTTTATGTATTTACATGTATAAATAAAAGAGTGTATTTATTCAAACATTTAATTATACAAACAAATAGAATTGAACTTAGATTTAATAAAATAATAATAACAAGTTATTTATGCATATAAGATTATCTTATTTCTTTTGAAGATTAACTTTATTTTTAGTTAACATTTGTAATTTTAAAAAAGGACATTATAGTATTTTATTAATTTAAAAAATTGAAAAGAGAAAGATTGTTGTTGAAATTACATTATTTTAAATGAATTTAGGTTTATTTATATGTAAGATAATGTAATTTATCATTAAAAAGTTTTAAACACAATTCTAAGAATTTAAATAATTAATATTTAAAATGTATTTATTTGTTCTAAATAAATCAAAAGGATTTTAAAGATATGTAAATTATAATTTGAACAGAATCATACATTATTTTTAAAATTCCATTTCAAGGCTACCATAGCTTATTTACTTTATAATTTCATACCAATTACATATAAAAAAAGATATTTTTTAGAAGTGGTTAATTTGTCATTAATCATAAGAAAACAAAAATTATGTATAGATAAACAATAGCTTTGGACAGGAGGCATGATAATCAATAACAAACACCCAGACAAATTGTTATCTGAGATTCATCATGTTTCATAGAAGTCAATAAGAATTTAATTGTATGATAGCTAAACAGAATTTTAATCAATTAATAAAGATATGTAAGTGAAATTAAATTAAAAATAAATTTTCTTTTAATATTTAATTTTATGTTTGAATTTTTAAAAAACGTAATTTATAAACTGTTGAAAATAGTTACGCTATTAGATGTGCATAGATTAACTGTTTTACATTAATATTGTGCTAAGCCATTTAAGATTAACTTTAAAAGTTTCTTCGGGAATCTCATGCTGCACCAGTTATCTACATTATCAATAAGACAATGTATTTGCAAAAATAAAAAATCTTCATCATTATCATCCATCAGATATTGACCATTAAAAGAAAAGAAAATAACATTTATACTTGTTTTTTTTTAAAAAGAGAGAATATTTTATTTGTATGCTTAATATTTTTATTTTTATTTACAAAAAAAATTAAGAGTCTTTCTTAGCTCTCAAAGTCTGAAATGACGTCAGAAACATCAGGTCAAGCCAAGATATATTAATTACTGTTAAGGATTTGTTTTTTGTTTTTTTTTGATTAGAAAAATTAAACCTACTACATGTAGTACAATCTAGAAAGTGTTCAAATTATTATTATTAAGTCATTATGATAATTATATATTCATTTAAACTGAAGTTAAACTGTATATCTATATATTTGCATAAAAGCAAAAACTAAGGAATACATTGTCTTTTAATTTAAATATATTTTGAGTATTATTATTATTATTTCTTTTTAATTTTTAAACTGATAGTTATATATTTTTTAGAATTGCATCTTTTTTCTAATTTGTAGCTTTTATTTTATGTTTTAGATATTTGTCAAGTAAGACATAAAATGTCTGGTTTTATAATTATTTAAATATGTGTTTAGCTGAATCCAACAAGAGAGCACTCACACGGGTGATGAGGCAAATAAGTCCCTCCATACATATAGAATTATTAAAATTAGATAATAGATATTAAACATCGTATTTAGATTTTTATGCCACAATAAAAGAATCAGCCTGAATCAGAGATTCTACCAATATCTCCAAATGCCTCTATGCTTATTAAGTTAATTATATTTATTTATTTACATATACAAAAAATGTCATATTTGTAATACTGATGACTAGTTACCTATCAAAACATTTCAAACATATCTAGTAATTTTTTGTATTAATGCAATTAAAGATATATGATATTTCAGCCAAACTAAAACAAATATAATGTTTCTTTATGACAATCTGATTTTATTTCATTTATTCATCACATATATATGCTATTTTTATACATCATATTTAGCATTACATACACACACACCTGTTCTCTTGCACTTTTTTTAATATTTTGAGAATGAAGTATCAATTTGATATAAGTATTATAGGGTATCTAACTTAGCCTAGACATCCAATGTTACTCATGATGGCATACACAAAACTCATACACACTTTGAAAAGGATCACTTATATAATACATAGAAAAGTTAATATTCTATTATAAAATATTTATTTAACGATGTATAGTTACTACTTGGGCTAAAATTGAACTCAGTCAGTATTAATGTATTAAAATAAATTTAGATGTAAATGCAGTATAAATGAATAAAAGTTATATATATATATATGAAAAACAAAAAAGTTAAAAAACTTGCTAACGCTTGTATTTATGATAACAGATGGCGTTCTACCAAAAACACTGTCAAGCGTAGTTTTCTGTTTACATAAATGTCAGAGCAAGCATTCACTATCTCTAACTTTAATTCCACCTTCAGATCATGATTTCAAGCTATTTGCTATCATCAGTGAAAGACAGGAATAAGAAACTAGATCTAAACACAAACTCTGAGCATTTATGAAACAGTTTCTATTCAGCTTGCAAGCGTGAATCTTTTAGACACGTTAATGTCTTCAAACTCAGCATAGCAAGCTGAATAGAAACTGTTTCATAAATGCTCAGAGTTTGTGTTTAGATCTAGTTTCTTATTCCTGTCTTTCACTGACAATAGCAAATAGCTTGAAATCATGATCTGAAAGTGGAATTAAAGTTAGAGATAGTGAATGCTCGCTCTGACGTTTATGTAAACAGAAAACTACGCTTGATGGTGTTTTTGGTAGAACGCCATCTGTTATCATATATATATATATATATATATATATATATATATTAATAATGCATATATATATATATATATATATATATATGCATTCTTAAAATCACAAGCAATCACAATACCATTATTACATAAGAGAAAATAGTTCCCATTACAGCCTTAACCTTGTTAAGAATGATTACAATTTCATCAAATTGTTGGGAATTTAAATAAAAATTAATACATAGTATGACTCAAAAACGATTTGATTTTTATCATATAACTGTGAAAATGTTGGTTAATATGAAAGGACTGTTTGATGTGTAAGTTACTTTTATAGAAAAAAATAATATAAATAAAAACATAATTAATTTTAAATGTTTTCTTTAACTACTCCAGCAATCCATAAACAGGCTTTCTTTTACTAACTGAACAAGTCAGACAAACCAATAAGTCAAGTCCACTGGTCATACAATTGGACTTCTCAGCATTTGACTCAGTAATACCATCTGTACTGTTCCAGATGATGCAGGAGTATCAGGTGCCTGATGTGTACATCAGAATAATAGCAAACCTTTTACTAAATCATTCCATTTTTCCTTCTTTAGATGGAATATTGTGTACAGGTTTTAGACCTCATATCTCATTTCCACAGGGTTCTCCCCTAGCATCACTATGGTTTATAACTTACATCAACCTCATGCTCAAGGACATCAAGAATATCTTGCCAGACATTTATGTTCCCACCATCAAAAAGCAAATCAACCATATCTCCTATGTGGATGATGTTACCATTTTTCTTCCCAGTGAAGCTCATCTTCCAACACTCTTCACAACTATTGACAAGCATTCCAAAATATTAAACTTCCAAATTAACAATAGTAAATCTTCTATCTGGAGAATTAAAACAGGAACAACAATTTCATCCAGATTCACAGCCAAGCCACAGCTTTTCTTAGGATTATCCATGGCAAAAACAAAAACTATCATGATTAGAGAAATTCAAAATTCAATCCTTCAAAAAACCAATAAAACAATCAACACTCTCTCTAGTATTTCACTTTCAATTCCTGATAAAATCACACACCTTAACATGCTAGTGTTTTCAAGACAATTATTATCTACCAATCATCAAACCTACTAAAATCTTTGGTAAATAAATATGCTCATTATGTACTAAGCTATTGTGGAAAAGGAAGGTTGTGGCCATAAGCTTGGCAAAGGCCCAAATGCCTAAAGAATTGAATGGTCTTGGTCTACACTCGGTTGCTGTGTTATACTTGCAAAAATCACTAATTCTGCTACACAACCATTCATTGGAAATGGGCTATACAAATTTAATCCAAGAATTTCAACCTACTGACATGCCACCTCCCCATAGTAAAGGATGGTTGACTGACATCTGGAAGCATGTCAATGGCTGTATAAATTTAACTCCAAACATCTTCAATGAAAAAAAGTTCTATTGGGAAATGTATAGGCTAAAGAAAGATTGTCCCTCAGCTCTCCATAATGCTCTTGGATTAAACAACAAATTCTTAATCAAAAAAGCCAAACACTGGTTTCTGGAACCCAAATTTATTGATTTTCTTCTGAAATTAAATCTCTCATCACTGCCCATTAATCAGTTCCTCATAATGAAAAGGGGTTTTAACAAAATTATTTCTCAATGTCAACTCTGTCAAAGGGATTAGGAAACAATTCAACACATTTTCCTAAATTGTCCATCTCACAGCATTCTTAGGTCATTCATTGACAAAAAGGTAGAATGCTATTCTACAGACACATTTTTAATCTAGCAAGCAATTAAAGATAGTAATTTTGCTAACATTAGATTAGCAATTTTTCTATCCTTTGCCTTCTGGCTAACAAGATTCAGTTTTGTTCTGGGCAACATGAACACCAGTACCCTTCAAGCATTAAAACCCTCATCAAGGGTAATATCATCAGAGATAAAATGATTGCTCCAGATTGGCTGCATCAACAAACCTGGGCCAGCACATCCATGTTAGTTCACTGATGATTGCAAAGATATCAATCATTAAATTTGAGTCTTGCCTCATCATTGCAATACCAAAATGAGCTGTCATAAATGTGAACTCTACCTGACTATCTAATGACTACCAATTAGCAGATTGATTACACCATCTTAATCACAAAATGAATGGCTTAACTTATAAGAAAGTGACAGACAGATCTCAAGTTGTTGGGCTCAGACTGATGAATTGAGAGTGAATCACTGACCTTGCCAGTGTTCTCCCAACCTGCTTAACCTTTGCTTTGCATCTTGATTTTAAACTTATACTTATTATAAATTTTGATATGCCTTTCAATGCTCAAAGAGGCATGCATAATTGTTCAACTGGGACAAAGTATGGACCAATCTAGAATTTTACTGAAGCATTAATCCAACAATCATGTATGTATTCACTTCTCATTTAGCTATGGACATTGCTTGGTATTCATGTAATCATCATTGTATAAAGTTGTATCAATTGTTTAAATAAATCATTATTTAAAAAAAAAAAAAAAACAGGATAAAACTATAATATCTATACTCACAATTTTTTGTGGATTATATAAGATAGATATAAGTTGCATTTACATATTGCAAAAGAATAAGTTTTTATAAATATTAAGTAAACTTTATTAACAGTATGTTTAATCAGAAATTAAACTTATTCATAACAGTACTTCAAAAATACTTATAACATCATTAATTATTCTTTGTTTTACTATATATATATATATATATATATATATATATATATATATATATACTTTAAATATAAATTTTATTTTTTTATTTAAAATCAAAAAATCTGCAACATTTTATAAATTTGTATTAATGTTCTTCTTTTTTAACTATTTATTTCTCAACAATCAAATGCAGAATCTTATGCTTTTAGAAATCAATATCACTTTTCTATTTATTAAATATATTGCTAAAAGATATTAATATATAGTTTTTCCAATATCTACAATCATGTGATTGCATTAAATGGTTTAAATATATATATATATTACAATGCTTATCACAAAAATACAAAGGCCACATAAAAATATTTGGAGAATAAAGCGTGTGTTCATACATATATATATATATGTGTGTGTGTGTGGGTGTGTGTTATGAAAGAAGGAAACGAAGGAGTAAAATATTCATGTGTATAAAATTTTTATATAAGTAAAAGTTATTTATTTTGTAAATATGCATGGATATATTTACTTAATTAACATTCCCTTCATTAGATGAACAGATTACTTTAGAAATTCATTTAGGTGACAATTCCAAAAATTCTAAGATACAGTAAACAGGGGATTGTATGCAAATGAACTGGTGATATACAAATAAAATATATATTTTGTGGTCTTAATTCCACCTTGTTGTTGAGGAAGAAGAGGGAAGAATTAAATGAAAAGATTAAACTAGAAAAAAGTATGTTGATTCACAATTATTTGGATTTACTAGCTCATAAAGAAGTTATGAAAATATTTATTATGTTAGAATACTTTTCAGATATGGAGGGCTAGAAAGAAGGAGATAGCACATTGGTTTTTACACAAAACATATTGTCCAGTTCATAAGCAGCTAGGAAAGAAACTGAACTATGCAGATAAGTTTCAAAAAAAATGTTATTTAATGAAATGATAATACACTAATACCAAGTATAATTGTGTTCAGCACTTGTTTGATTAACAATAATATTAAAATCATTAAGAGAAGAAAAGATATAAAAAAACCAAATGAGAGAATTCAAAGACTAAAATGGTAAGATATTCTGAAGAAAGAAATTCAATATTTATTTATATATATTAATTTGAATAATACCAGATTATTAAAGAATAAAAATATTTTAATTGAAAATATTCGAGGATTGAATCATGCTTCAATTCACATCTAAATATATGAATAATCTATTACCGTAAAGATTATAAAATAATTATTATTATTTTTTTTTTATGAAAGGGTTTACTAAAAAGTTAAAGAAAATAAAAGATATGAATTTTTGATTATGATATTCGGAATAATAAGTTTATGCAAAAGAAAATCTACAAAAGAAGACTATATTTAATTTATTCATCTTTCACTGCATTAACAAATTCCTTTATTTTTTATTAATCTCTTTGTTAGTGATTTTATATACATACAGAAAATAAGTTTTGTTATAATGCCCTTTTTTGTATAAAATATGCTAATAATCAAATTTAGGCCACACATACATTTCTGAGAAAGAAAGACAACTCCCCACATCTGTGAGAACAATGATTACAGAAACAATTGATAAATACTGATATTATTATTATAAATAATGTAAACATTTTCATTTAAGAAAGTTTACTGCTCAGTGTTTTAATAAATAAAAACACAAAACCAAATAAAATACAATAAAGCATTTTCAATGGTTATATTTTCTTCAGAGGGTTTATAAATAAATGTTTCTATATTTATTACATATTATTGGTCAGGATTTAAATTTGAAATAATAAAGTAATATCATTACATATTATCCCAATAAAGAAATAATATCATAAATGCCGCTATAATTGGCTGAATACTTATTAGTACCATCATTGTTTGTAACCTGGTTAGTTACAATATTAATGTTCAATATTTGTATTTTTTCACAGCTATATATGTAACCTTGTAATTAAATATTAATAAATGTAGTATGATTTGAGAAAGAACGTCTGAGAAAAATACTTGTTATTGTACTAAAATGTTTCTTTAGCTATATTATTGTTATTACTGGAATCTCCCTAAAATAATAGTATGAAATCACATTTTAACCATAAAAAATATAATATATATATATACAAGTTAATAAAATACTATTAAAACTTTTTTAGTATTTTCATGTTTTTATACTTTTATGTCTATGTAAAATGACCTTTCGCATAAGCAAAGACAGATGCACATAACAGTAGCTTATCAGCAAATTATTGAATAAGAGTAAGATTGAATAAATTTTTAAAATGTTTAACAGTATTTGATATTTTATTAACCAGTCAATAAACTATAAAACATCTATTAAATGGCATTGTGTATAATTAAATTTCAAATATTCATTCTATAATTTTTTACTTATATGAGTAACAAAAATAATTGAAAATTACCTCTTCTACATAAATCAAAACTAAGGCATATATAAAATTGATTGTATTTAATATTTGTCCAGAATCTTATTATATATACCATTAATGTGGTCATTTACTATTGGCATAGCAACCTAATAAGTACAGAACAAAAATATTTGATTAACTAATTATAACTCACTAACTACTAATATTTTGGGGGGAAATGCTGTTTTTAATTATAATATAAATATTTTATTTACGATTTTATATATATATATATGTGCATTAAAATGAATAAGAAATAAACTCACCTTATGGGATTGAAATTAACTCATGTGTAAAACTGATAGTTGTTTCCATGTAAAAAGTATCAGAGTACATCCATGTTCAGAAAAATGCTAGATTATTCTTTATGCTGCTCTATAAATTTCTATTGCACTTTACAATAATCATTTTGAATTGATATATCAATCCTCAATTGGGGCTATTAATGCAACAACAGCTTTTTGTTAATTAGTCAAAAATGAATAATGTCATCTAATTTTGGAAAAATGTGGTATATCCTTCTCTTTGGATCATCAGCTAATCTAGATTCATATTTGGTGCTATAATATGCCTTTGTGTTTCTCTTTGAATGCTGGAATCATATATACAAATCTGGCCACACCTTTCATGGCTCCAAATCTGCCCTTTGTAACCATTACTGCCCGAATAATCAAGAAATATAAGCATAAAAAAACAAAAATGTTAAATTAATGAGATGATTCCTTTATTGAACAAAGCGAGCATGAAACTATAGATCTAAAGAAGATCACAAGGTGATTAATAAAGATAATTAGTTCTGGTCAAACAAGCTTTGAAATCCACACAACAAACAAATAAACCAAATATGATGAAATAAATTTAATCTTCATTAAACCAATAAGTAACTAATAATTAAATAGAAAAATGAAATGAGTCTAAGAATGAAGAGAAAAGAAACAAAGTTGTATGAGAATATTGAATGATTAAGGTAATGATAAAATAAGAGTTAAGGAACAGTTAATGTGATAAAAAAAATAAAAGTTAATGAATGATTAATCAATTATGATAATGAATTAATGTCAAATGAGAAAGAATAAATAAAAGAATGATCAAGATGAAATTGAAAAACAATGTTGATGATGGAGACTGAAATCTTAAAATATAGACTAATATGGTATTAACTGGTATGAAGATAAGCTAAATAAAAATAGGGATTCCAAGCTTGACACAACCAGAAAATTTATCATAAAGTTAAAACAAGCTATACATTTTATGACAAAAGAAGTAATTTATACGTTAAAGTTTGGTTGACTTTCATCAAACAGTGAAAGTAATCTAATTCAAGTTCAACTATCATAAATAACTAGCTATAAAATTTACTACAAATTCAAATTTTACCTTGAAACTTGACAACTAATTCTCCTCAGGGTTCAAACATTCAAAGATCATTATACAAAATATACTTGGGTCAGTGAGAGGGATTTTACCACTACAAAAATATAATGCATAAAACAGCTCTTGATATAAACTCAAATTAACAACTATATTTAGCAGATCCACAGAAACTTTATAAATTCAATAAATATTATAAACTTTGAAATTTAAGAAATAGGAATTTTTTTTTTAATAACTAAACATAATAGCTTACTAAATTTCTTTTCTCAAATAATTATAAACCATGTGATCAAGATCAGTGAATGATAGCTCTGCAGGTTCAACTAAACTGATTAAACCAATATTAAGTGTTTATCTTTTAGTATATCACTTAAAATAATATGTACTCTAGGTTAATACCATTTTGATTGTTAAGTGATGATGCCTTAGATGTACTCATAAATTATAGGGCTTAACAAAATTATTATGATTTACCAACATATAGTTAATATTACTATATTGGTCGATGATAATTTCAATATATAATTCTATGATATATTGATAGCAATAACAATAGTAGTGTGTATGGTGATTAGCAATAAGACTACAGGCAACTAAATAAATTTTTAAACACAACAAGCTTTATTTACAAATTTTCTTTCAGACACATTGTCTGAAATAAGACCAATACATGAAACAAACTCCGGGATGGATAAAAATGGTTATTCCCCATTATTTACACACATAGTAAACAAGACCAACTAATACAGTGATATTCATAGTATTACTATTAAGATTGACTAAGTTTCTATTATTCTTCTATCTTATAGAATAAAAGATTTAAACTTTATTGAAGCTAAATTATCATTAAATTATTAACAAAATGTACTTAGGACTTTGGGATGTACACAACTTTTTACATCTAAAAACTTTAAGTAATGATTTAAGGTATTGAACTGTAACTATTTAATTTGTTGGAATATGATAAGGGCAATTATCATGTGCAGCACAATTAATAATTTATTATCATTTAATATGAAAAGATTGATTATATTGATGTGGGGATAGACATCATAAGTCAAATTCTCATATGACACTAAACATTACCTATGTCCACACCTAATTATTAAATATTTAACTGATCTTACCGATCCATTGTCGAATCACTACTTGATGAAGATAAATCCACACTACCCATGTGCATTTCTTGCTCTTACACCTAGAAGTTCGATAATCACTAGTAGGTTTTCGTTTGGTTTGTCTATAAACTGATGAAGATCATACAACATCTTAAAATACTATTCCAATTAGGCAAACACTATAGATAGACCAGTGTCCCTTAATCTAACCTTGTCTTATCCTTGCTATATGATTTTGAAATACAAAACTTCACCATACACGGTGGAAAATTAACTCTATAACCTCATGAGAGATCTAACAATAAAGGGAGGCTCTAGAAAACATGATAGTTATATAATAATATGACTAATGCTAATACCTCTCTATAGGTATACACATGTGGGTTTGGCCTCAACATTGAAAAAATAGTATTCAGACCATGAATATCCTCTTTTGGGATTAATTATCCTAACTATGCATTAATTATTACTCAGCCTCGACCACACCATCCTCTCATGGAATCAGCAATGGGTGATTCTCCATTAGCCCATGCTCAATATTAATATTCTATTTGATGCCATTATATGTGGCACATACTCATCAGCTAAAAGCTGTCACAAATCATTATCAATATTATAGCAAGGTAAAATAACACTAACAATAAAAGTGGAAACATAACTATTCCATTCACAATACAGAAACTATTAATGTATTAATAGACAAACCAAAATATATGTCAAATGATCATTAATTATTTTAATATAAAAATTATACTTTTGATATAGCAAGCACTACACATGTAAACAATGAAGATCAACCTGCATTTATATTCAAAGTGGATATGTTTATTGCTATGCAAAATTAAGAAATGAAAAAAAAAAAAAACTTGGATTAATTTTTTTTAATAAGAAAAACAATTGGGTCATTATAGTATATCTTTGACAAAATGTCTGTTTGTTCATTCTTTGATAAAATATTAAAGGCTATTTTAAAAGTGCAAGAGATAAATATCTCCCTTTCTCCCCAGATAAATGATATTTAATATTATGTTTTCCCTTAATTGGAAAAATAGCAAAAATATGTGTAATAATAAATGTATGTATCTTTGTACATCTGTACATCCCTTTTACTAAATATATATATATATATATATATATAGCATATATATATATATATATATATATATATATTGTGCCCTTGTCTGTAGGTCATGGTAAGGTAGAAAGGTCAATTACTAAAAAAATTTTAAATTTTAAGTTATGCTTGTATGATATATAAATAATAATAGGATAATTAGATTTTATAGTACAATTTAAAGCTGAAAATACCTGGTATATAAAAATGTAATAAATTATTTTAAGAGAAAACAGTTAAATAAAGCTTAATAATATCATTGCTTATGGTTGTAAAAGCTGGCCATATAAAATAATACAGCTATAAATAGTTAAAAGTATATTAATAATTTGAATATAATATTTTAAAACTAATAAATTAAATAAATGCTATATGCAATGTATAAATATATTTCATAGTCAAAATTAATAGAGTATATTTTAAAATAGACTTTAAGATGGTGAGAATTATGTTTAGTTCTACAAGTTTTAATTATTTTCCAAATTTTTATAAAACATATCAGTTTTGGTAATTTAGACCGAGACATAAATAAAAAATTATTTGATAAAGTTAGTAAACACGTGACTGTATATTATATACCTTCACACGCACGCTTGTTAAAATAATAATAAAGTTTGTGAATTTGAAACTAGATATAATTGCCATCGATCATTAAAGTAAAAGTTAAAATATTAAATATTGTTTTAATAATTATTTTAAAAGTTTAAATAATTTTATAAAACTATAATTGAATTTAAAAATACTAGTCTAAATAATATTTTGAGACATGACGTCATCAATTCTCTATTTTAAACGTCTATTCTGTTATAAAACTAAAATGGATAAATTTGTTCGCGCTAAAATAAAGTTATTAACCAATCAACGGAGGTAAATTAGCAGACAAAATATAAGAATTATACGAAGCGGGGGAGAAGTAATGTGTAAGTGAAAGAGAAAGTAACACATTTTTTAGCTGATAACACCGTAGCTGGAAAAGTGATATAAATTTAAAATTTAGTATTTATTTTAAAAGTTCTTCTGTAACATATAATATATTTTGACTGTATCGACATGGATTGCTAATTTTAAAAGTTATCTTACCAGGGAATTTTATTCAAGTTTAACCAAAAACCTACAGTAGAGATGGAAGTACAAGGAAAATTACCTAAAAATATTGCTGAAGGAAAAATATTTGGAAATTGTCTTAATACAGCTTTATTTATGCTCAACCGGAAATTTATCATTATAACTCAAAGAAATATAATTAGGACGCTGTATGAAAACCTAAAAGAGAAGTTACTTGCCGTCAGGAAAAAATTATGATGCACCAATTTTATAATGTTAATTTAAAGTTATTTATTCTTATCTATGGAAAAATTTAATATGCGTTTTTATTATAAAGAAAGTATAATGAAGAAAGAATGTTTATCTTTTAAAGGAAAACATTATTAAAAATATAGTACAAGAATTTTAAAATAAAGAAAAGTAAAGAAGAATATAAAAGTGCTATTATGTATTTTATGGAAAGGAACTGAAAAATTTTATCTAATAGGAATTAATTAAAATATTATAAAGTATTCAATGGAGGAAATGCTTGATCTGAAAAATATAAAATTAAATTACTTAATGAAAATGGATCCAGGAAAACAGGAAAATTATTGAAGATTTAAATAAAGTACCTAGAAAATGCATCGGGAAAAGTCGCGCGGGAAAATACTAGCAGACAATAGTAGAAGAGAATATCATGAATTAATAATCGTATACAATATTGTGAAAACCAAGGATTGTCGTATATGAATATTTATTAAACAGAGTAGTAATTGTTTTACTTTAAAATAGAACATTAAGTGACTGAAGAAGAAATAAAATAATTTTTTTTAGCTTTAATATGAACGATTTTCAAGCAAGTTCGATAAAGAAGTACCGTAAATATAATTTAAATATTTTTACTGATTATATTTAAAATATAAAATGCTATGTGAGATTAGGGAAAACATATAAACATAAATTTAATAATAATGAGATTTAAATATAATAGCTTAATAGAATGATAGAAATATTGTTTTAAAAATAAAGTGTATGTATGGAAATCATATATCTACAAGAATCAATGGGATGGTGAAGCCTACAGAACACGATCGAGAAGATAAAGATCGTTTTGGTAATTTTGATATTTATTCATAATGCATAATGTAATTTTTTTTTTTAGATCATCTATTGATTAAGAATGATGTGTGAAAGTTTAAATTCTATGTACGCATTTTATACAACATTAAAACATATGATGAGATAGGAGTAATTTTAAATATGCATGCAATAGGTTATTTAAAGTATAATTAATAATATAATATAACAGAACAATTGTGTGATTCTTTTGAACTTTCATGTTGTAAAGTATTCAGATATTTTAAAATAGTTTGTATATGATAAATATACAAGAAAAGTAGTAAAAGATTTTCTTAAAGAACAGCGGTATAGTTTTGAAATAAATGAATTTTATTATTGTTAGAAATGCAGATAGGAATTTGTCGATGTACTGTATAGAAAAATCTTGAGAAATAAGATCGGATAGTGACTTGGTAGTACTAGTGTAGAGGAAACCAAGATGATGTTTTGTTAAGAAATAAGAAAAATAAAGTATTTGGATCATAGTTAGTTTGTGTGATTTCAGTATAGCTAACTAAGCCCTATCACTGAACACATATATTTTGGACAGTGTTTTTGCGTATCTTTTAAACTTTTTGATGTTATATAAAGCTGAAGAAATAGCTTTAGCATCACTCCTATAATAGAGGTGGGTAGACAGATAAAGGTCACTCCTCTATAGTGTTTTTAATTCACTGTGCCATTATTGTCAAGGTTTATGACGGATAATATTCTAGTTATATTTTTGATCCTGTGCATCTATTTTCGCTATCCTTGTTTCGTGAATCTGCATCGTCAGAAAGATATTTTCACAGAAATAATGAATAAAATAGAACTGAAGATACGTTATCGTTTATGTAAGAATAGTTTATTTACTGGAATGTGTTAGAATTGTGTAACTTTAAAAGTGAAAGTACAAAATATCATAAAGAGAGAAAGAATCATATGATACAGTTTAAAATCAATTCGGAAATGAATATAAGATTTTTAAAAGAGAAATCTAAACAAAGTTTTTTTTTTATATAAAGTGATAATAAAATTTTAATGTTTTGAATAATTTTTAGAAAATAAATATTGCATATTTAATAAGAAATAATTCAATAATGTGTAATAGACATATATTTGTGCATGGGGTGTTAATAGTTATAATTACCATCCGAAGTAAGGCTTGAATGAGTATATTAGATTAATAAACATCGGATAATGAACAATCGAACCTAATACCGAATGTAGAAGAATGTTTGAAGTAGTAGGATTCCATACAACCAATATAAAACTAGAATTTTGTTGTTTTTGTAGAATGTTTACTATGAATGTAAAATTTGTAAAAATATAAATTTAATAATAGTAGGGATACAAAGTGTTAATGATAATTATATAATAAATACATTCTGTAACAAGCTAAACTATAATAAGAAATCCAATAATAATAATACTGTATTTTCTTAAGCATTTAAAAGATAAGAGTTAACTAGAAAAAATAAGTAGAAGTTTGATTTCATTTTTATAAACTAGTAAAATAATTTTTGTGATAGGAGAGTAAGGATATCCATGTACATAATGTAAAATATTGTTATTTGTTTATGTTATTAATAAACTTTGTTGTAAATTTATTTTAAAGCTTTGTGTCTTCGTTGTTATTTCTCCACATGGATGCATGATATCGCAATACACTTATAATTGCAACAGACATATAGTTGTTTGCACAAAAGGTAAACATAAAAGTGTTATAAATAATTTTGAAAATTTATTTGTATGATAAAATTAAAAGATCATAATTATATCATTTATTGGTCATAAGTTGGTTGCCACAATATTACATTAAAATATATGCTATTGTTGCCATACGTATTCTGTTGTCAGATTATTAAAATACTGCCACGCACGTAATTATTTATTTATTTAGGAAGTAATAATAATTATATTATACTATTGTTGTTATTATTATTATTATTATTTATTATTGTTAGTTACTGAGTAGTGAATTTATGACATAAAATTCCCTTTTCATAGTTTACTACCGTAATTTTAAATCAGTTAAAATACAATTTATGAACCTGAGATTTTATTTTATTTTATTTATTCTATTTATTTACTTAATTTTATTTAATTGAGCTAGATTCTTATTACAAAGAATATTAAGACATGATTATTATTTTAGTCGTAGTGAAAAGAGCTTAGAAAGTCGTAAGAATACTATAAGTTAGTTATTTAGTATAGTAAAAGGGGGAATAGTATTCTTATGCCATTGGGATAGTATCATGTGGATAATATCTCAATGTAGTCTATCTCGTTCCCCGTGTCGTCACTCCATGTCTCATGAAAATAATAAATATTTGTTAATATATTTTTAGAAATATAACTGTATTTGTATTTTGAAAATTAGAGCTAGTAATCATTTTAATTAATGCTGGATATTTCATTTATTTATTTCGTTTAACTGAGCTAGAACCCGTAAAAATCAGTATATAAATAATAAATTTTAAGAGGAGTGGACGAACGAAGTGGGGGGAGAGGTTAGAATATATATATATAAATTTCCAAATGACATATGAAGTAAGTATTATAATCTAACATAGCAATAATAATAAAAAATTAATAAACAAACATTTTCTCCCATTAAATTTTATCCTCTTAGTCAAAGTTTATTTCATCCTTGTGAGTTAAATGATAAGAACTGATATTATGATGAGTAACATTCCCAAAATAATGCACATATATATTTGTATTATCTTATTCGATATATTTTTATTATCTTATTCGATGTTAGCATAAGACAATATTTAAGCACTTTTCCAAAGGCAATAAAAATCATTTATTGGTTTATGTACCAATGTCAACATAGTGAGACAAGATTTAAATGTTTTCAAGTGTAGTATAATCAAAATCGGTTTATCCACATTTTAATTTAGATAATTTTCTTTAATAAATTTATCGGTTATTATGATCTTCCAAACAAACTTTTTAAATACATTTATGGATTTATTTGATGTCAACATAGTGAGACAAGATTTAAACATTTTTAAAGGTTGTATAGTCAAAATCGGTGTATCCACATTTTAATCTGGATAAGTTTCCTTAAAAATGACTTTAGAGTTTCATTACAATTAACATATTCAACTTTTTAAAATTATTTATTGATTTTGTTCTTTCCTCTATGGTAATATCTGTAACAACTTTAAGTAATTTGGACATTTTTCAAACATTTTTTTTAAATCTTATTTATACGCATTGCACAGTAAAAATTTAAAAGTAAATATTTATAGTTATTACATTTCCATTGGCAAAGTAATAACTGTTTAGCAATACTAAGATGAATTTATACAATTATAATTACAATATCCTTAGCATTTTAATTAATCTGTAACTTTCCATTTCTATCATTACACAAATTAGCGCTAAAGAAAAATTGGCAGATGAGTTTTATTTTTTAAGAAAGAATAGAGAATAAAATCATGCAATTATCTTTTAACTTTATTAAAATTATATGATATAAAAATGACTTTTGAGTTTGTTTATAATATCTTCTGAAACCTTTCTTCAAAAATATTTTGAATTATTTTCTTGAAATTACAATTTACAAACAAATGTATTTTCTGCTTTATGCTTAAGAGTGGTACAAAAACCAAACATTATCAGCTCTTTCTTTTAAATGTAAATAATTTACATATCATTTTCAAATCTGACAATTTAAAAATATAAACAAAATAAAAGCAAATGCTTACATTTTCTTGACTTGTTCTGGGTTTGAAGTAATATTTGTGGAAGTAAATTATTATCCACATTGTTCCCATTTCTCCTTTTCAGTATGACTTTCAGGAATCATCAATTGATGGAAAAACAGTGTTGAAACGATAACAAGGCTTTAAGATTTCTATTCAATCATTTTAAAGAAACAATATTTTATAACCCTATTCAATTAGATTTCAAAATTTTATCATTTTTTAGCTTTTTCCTTATTTTATAAGATTAGAGTTGAAGTCTATTGATTCTGATTCTCTTTTTTTTTAATCACCCCCCTTCAACTTTGTTATATCATATAGAGCTTGTATTACAAAGCATTGTTGTAACAAATGGTCCAATAACCTTAGTGTGAATATCATTAATATTACTTGACCTAGCTTCATTTTTAATAACTATTCATAAGGTGCAAGACTGTTTTTAATCCACTACAAAAAAATATGCTTAAGAATTAATTATAATGATTCATTTTTCAAGATTTACAAATTTAATTTATTTATTTCATTTCCTATCCAATAATAATAAAATAGCAATATATTTATCTCCCAATTAATAACAATACTTTTAAATTGTTATTTTATCACTAATTAAAGCCTACACTGGGTTTGAAATCTCTTCTACACTCAAGCAGATTTCCTAGTACATCCAGAACAGTCTTTATTTAAAGCCATTTGTTAAGATTTTAATTAAAAATATATTTTTGACTTAAAATTTTGGATTATTTAATACAGGGACCTAAATAAAAGGTCACAATATATATGGAGAGTAATCTAGAACAATAACTATTGCAAAGACTACCTAATTATCTGAGATATTTTTACAGATTTATCAATATCTTTTTACATTCAAATTAACAAAGCAGCATTAATGTCTATCTATTTTAATAATTTCACTAACAACTGTCAAATATAAAATTTGTAACAATATAATATTATAGTGTTGATAAATATATTTAAACTTAGAATATATAGGGCATATGAGCACAGACTTTCACATGATCCACTACTCTCCACACTATCTCATAACCTGATACACTTGAAGACATATATGTTGAAAAGATAAATAATCACCAATATACGTATTTCAGTTGGTCCACATTACCATATCTACACATATATGCTATAAGTGCTCAGATATATATTAAGATAGCCAATCCTCATACTTTAATGGACAGGCTTCAATTTATTCCACACTCCAACTCTTCAACCGTCCATCCAATTAAAAAACTGATGGTGGAATGCTCAAAGGCCACCCTGAGGCAGAGATTCTTGTCACATCCATGTTTTATTAAATAAATGATTGTTCTAAAGTACACTAGCCCTTGGGGCATTCAAATAATTAAATGGTCAGATAAGAGAATAAAAAAGAAATTAAATGACCAATGCAAGCACGAAATGACAGCCCGGACTGTAAATGAAACACGAGAGGATTAGTGATGTCTTGCTCATTGAATCTGAAGATTTGATGATAAGAGGCTAATAAAAGTATGAAACCCCAATTTTTTGAATTGAGGGGGGATTATAATTGTTGTTATCTTAGAGCTGACTATTAATATACCATTATAACTAGCTATATTACAGATTTCACAATGTAGAAGTCTGAAATAAATTCAATTTTTTGACAAGCAGCTGAGACCTCTGGATGACAGTTCCTGACCAAATGCATGGCAAGTAGCGATTTTGTTTCAAAGGACAAACAATCTATGAAAGTGATCATGATGATGGACTTCTAAATCTGCTCAATCCATAATATATGAACTCTTGTGTTTATTTAATAGGAACTTTTCCTAAATTTGCAATTAATAACTGAAAATAAGAACTATTATCTGGCCTAAAGAATTAAAAATCAATTATTAGTAATTTTTTATACATTCATTTAAGCAATAATTTCTAATTCTCTCCTTTTTGTGTGTTAAGTGTTAATTAAAGTGTATCAAATTAAAGTTGGGTGTAGATAGCTGCATGGATAAAAATTAATAACTATGTCTAAATTTGTTTATGTTTTTTAAAGGGTTAATTTCAGGCTATTTATTTCATAGTTAGGATGATGCTTGTGGAGGGATGGATGGGTGTTTGTATCAATGTAATGTGAAGTGTGTTTAGTATACAGGGCAATGTGCCCAACTGAATGCATGACCCTGAAGAGGCAGTCATATTGTTGCAATGGTCGCAGATGTACTTCCTGCACAATTGATTCCTTCTAGCACTATGGACAGGGATTTATAAGTCAGCAGAAATACCACTCTCCCCCATACATACCACTCTCCCCCATACATAGCACTCTTTAATTAATTTATATACATGATTCATTTTCCAGACAGATGCACATTCCTGTACTGGATGAGGATCATGTCCTTTTAAGTCTTGAGATCACTCCTCCTACTTTTCTCTCTTCTCTGTCCCTGGTGAATGTAGGGTTTTGATAAGTTTTTTTAAGTGAGAAATCTATGTAACCTATCTATACTCAACATGCTAAAGTAAAATATTATTAAAATGTCCATCTGTGTGGAATATTTAAAATAGTAATTTAAATTTAAAAATTAAGGTTAAAATCTAAATTTAAATTTTATTCCTCAGCTTTAAATGTGCGTTAATAAAATGTGTTATTAGTGCTGGCTTTGATCTAGTTTTATTTTAAATCTTTCTTATAAATATATTTTAATAAGAGTGTTTTAAACTCCTGCTGCTCCATGAGCTAGTGGAAAGGGCTGACGGTTGAAGTTGGATCTTTAACAGCATGTATCTTCCTACTCTATAATTTTTTTAGGTTCGAGTAACCTAGTGGCACCCTGTATTGCAGATACAGTAAGACTCTTTGATTACCCACACCCAGACTATTATAATAAATATATTTAAACTTAGAATATATAGGGTATATGAGCACAGACTTTCACATGATCCACCACTCTTCACACTATCTCATAACACTGATACCCTTGAACACATATATGTTGAAAAGATAAATAATCACCAATATATGTATTGCATGCTAAACCAGCAGTCATCTGTTGGTCCAGATTACCATATCTACACATATATGCTATAAGTGCTCAGATATGTATTAAGATAGCCAATCCACATACTTTAGTGGACAGGCTTCAATCTACTCCACATTCCAACTCTTCAACCATCTTACCAATTAAAAATCTGATGATGGAATGCTCAAAGGCCACTCTGAGGCTGAGATTCTTGTCACACCCATGTCAACCTTAGGTCAATCTGACCCCTCATACCCAGGACATAATCCATTTAATACAAGGGATGGGAATACATCTCTACTATATATAATAACTGAAACACGCACGCTTATTATATACCTGTGTTTATACATGTAATATATAGGGTATATGAGCACAGACTTTCACATGATCCACCACTCTCATGTGAAAGTATGAGCTCATATACCCTATATATTACATATATAAAGACAGGTATATAATAACCCTGTGTATTTCAGTTATTATATAGTAGAGATGTCTCCCCATCCCTTGTATTAAATGGATTATGTCCTGGGTATGAAGGGTCAGATTGACCTTAGGTTAACATGGGTGTGACAAGAATCTCATCCTCACGGTGGCCTTTGAGCATTCCATCATTAGATTTTCAATTGGATGGCTGGTTGATGAGTTGGAGTGTGGAGTAGATTGAAGACTGTCCATTAAAGTATGAGGATTGGCTATCTTAATATATATCTGAGCACTTATAGCATATATGTGTAGAGATGGTAATCTGGACCAACTGATGATTGCTGGTTTAGCATGAAATACAGATATTTGTAATTATTTATCTTTTCAACATATATGTGTTCAAGTGTATCAGTGTTATGAGATAGTGTGGAGAGTGGTGGATCGTGTGAAAGTCTGTGCTCATATAACCTATATATTATATATATAAACACAGGTATATAATAAGCCTGCATATTTCAGTTATTAAACTTAGAATAATAAATCTTTAATTTCTGTCAATATTAATGTAATCTTCTTTAGTGCCTAAGTTTTCATA
This sequence comes from Epiperipatus broadwayi, assembly GCA_028023455.1. Lineage (NCBI taxonomy): Eukaryota > Metazoa > Onychophora > Udeonychophora > Euonychophora > Peripatidae > Epiperipatus > Epiperipatus broadwayi. Next base: position 69,969 of record JAQFVV010013290.1, read on the forward strand.
TTACATACAGTAAATAAATATATTTTAATCTGTTGATCAAGACCTTATGTAGATAACAGATTAAAATAATAATAATTATTAGAATAAATTTTTAATTATCTGAGATTATTATTGTATTTTCATTCAAATATGTATTGATACTAGATAGTATTTCATTAATATAGGCATTATTTGAAGATTTGTGACATTACAATTTAATTATAGTACATATATAGCTAAAACTTATGCTTTAAGATATTAGTTATTGCTTTAAACACTTTTTTATTCCTTATATGACATTTAAGAAAATATATACTTTTATGTTTATTCTATGTTTTTATAGAACCCCATGAAGAAAAAATAATTTATCTGCTGCATATGATGTATGAGATACAACATTCATTGGCTATACATGTTGGACATGGTTGAAATAGGCAAAAATTCTTTAGAAGCTCTAAAATTGTACTCTAAATTTAAACACTAGGACAACAACATAGAATATTAGTGCAAAAATATTTAACTGAAATGACACTATACATTATATACATAGGTTTGAACACAATATAGTTATCCAATATTTCTATCAGTATCTATTAAACTGGCTTCAATTTGCTGCAAATCTTTCCATGTAATTAAAAATCATAATATATGCCATAATTGGTATCTCAGTTGCATTTATTAAATCAAGATTACTTTATGGAATGACTTATATATAAATCATAATATATAGGTAATGTTTATGTTTTACTAAAATAATAATAAAAATGAAATTAATGTTTACTTGGAATTTTGTATTATTTATTGTACCATTTTGGTCACAATTTGAATAGGCATTATCATATCTGTACAATATTTTTTTTTAATTTTATAAATCATTGATCTTATAGATTGTTGATTGTTTTGAAATTATCAAGTGATATGTCTAATTTTAAGTTATTAAGAAAACATGCTGAAATACAAAGCAATTCATGATTGACTTTTATTTTGATCTTTTTAAAAGTAGTTTGCGATTTATTTTTGTTTTTTATCTTTTAAAAATAATGTTATAACATCCACTTTTAGAAGAAATTTATAAATTTAGCATATATATTTTGATAGAAGACAATAGTGTTGTAGTTTAAGTACTATAGATTTAGATAAGTAAATGACAAATTACATTTTCATATGCGTGTAATGTAACGGTCAGAAAACATGTGACTCGTAAACATAGTGCAGAATTTGACCACCATACAGAACAGCAGCACCATCGAGTAGCAAAGCCACCCGTGGTACTGAGTTCGAACACAGTTTATCGGTTCCACAATACAATCCACGAAACAACACATCTGATGCGACATTAGTAAATATTTCCTTAGGCACGGTGGTCAGGGATATGCAAGAAACTCATGATTTTATTCTCGAGTTAGCCAATAACCAAACTAATATTAATTAAACATTTATATTTACATAATCGAGGAAATATTATATAGAATGGGTATCGAATAAATGAAATGTAACTGCAGACGGATAGTTTAAAATTATTTATTAATACCATACATTTTAATAAAACATTTATTAATAATATTTAGGGATTCAAAGCTTCTGTAGCGGAATTTGTGACATGATTATAATTTAAAGAATACATTTATTTATTTAGACATTATTTTATATTGAGGATTTCAGTAGTGGTATTTCCAATACTGAAATGTTTACAAAAGGAATACATTTATTTGAAGGCGTAATCTAGCTACCTAAAATTCTCGAGTGAGTATTTCTAATGCATGCCTGGAGGGATTTACACCTTTGCAATGCAAGAGTCTAAAGTAAGATTTAAGAGTGGGGGCGGTCATATATTTATTTAATTAAATTATTTATTTATAACTAAGGGCAAACATTTATTTGAGAGTGAATTATGAAGATAATGCAGAGGCGGAGTGATATATAGAATAATAAAATGAAGTAAAGGAACATGTGGTATGCTTTAGAAAGGCGATATGGAATGGCAGTATATCGAAACTGCAAGGCCGCGAATGAGTTTATAAAGATGTCGGGCTGGTCTCTGCCACGGCCCGACAAAGTAAGGTGAATTCTACACATATTTATACATTTCTAAGATTGCTACACACACAATTCGATACCAAAAAGTTTAAATTTGGGCGGGATAGATCGGTCAGTGAGAGATGACAGAAAAAGGTGAAACTTAAGATTCGAATACAAATCTTACTGTTTCATTTCCCCGTACTTCCCGTGAACAATTAAGGAAGAACAAAAGAGGCAAGAAAGAGAAAAAAAAAATTTACATTATATAATTTAAAGACGAAAACATTATTATTGTTTTTACAGATATATTGAAATATAGAAAGAAGAGATTACATGATGCAATGAACAATTTATATACCCAGATCTAGAATTTATAGTTTAATTAAAATGGCCTAATTTGGCCATGTCTGGTAGAAATCATAGTAATGTTAGTTAAACTGATTATATTTATATAAAAAAAAGTTCTTAGAGTATGGTTAGTTAATATAATATAAAAAAAATTTTTTTTAAGAGTAATAGTAATTAAAAGAATAATATATATAATAAAATTTCTATCTAAAACCCTATTTGACTAAAGTACAATCCATTCAACCAAGTTCATTATATCAAGTTCATTTTAATATTTTCATATATGTTTAATAACCGTCCTAATAGTGTAATATTTTTACAACCCCGGGTCAGGTGGATAATACCGATCTCTTGTCATCGATGACTGCGGCACGCTACGCTGGATCGTTCTAAATTTCCACTTCCCCATATTCCACCAGTTTTTGGCAGATCCCTGCAGATGGTAACTAGCTATAGCTATCTGCACATCTTGCCCTTTCTTATGAAATTTTAAGAACTTCTGTGAGCTCTCAAGGTAGGTTTGAGGTTTTTCCCTTATTTCCACTCTAAATATTTTAACATGGACCATTTTTGTTAAGTGGCTTTGGTATCCACTGTCAGTTTTCATGTTTTTTCCATGACTTTTGGTCCTATTTTTTTGTCCCTGTCCATGCTTGTCTCCTTTTTACTGCTTTCACTCAACAGTTTTTGTGGGCCTTCATCTATTGGAATAAGGTCTATTTGCTCATCTACTATCATAGGTTTGTCAAGTATTTCTAATTCCCTTTCCTTTTCCATTTCTTTAATTTCTTTTTCCTTTTTACTAGCTGGGGATATTCCAATATGTTCCTTTATGGCTTCTAACTCTCTCCACATAAGGTCTTTAAATTCCTGATATTCTCTCACTCTTATCTTTTCTTCTTCTTGTCTCTGTCTTGATTCTTCATCTCTTCTTTTTCTCATTTCCTCCTCATACATTTTCTTCATTTCTTGCATTTTCTGTCTAAATATTTCAAGTAACCTTAGACTGAAGTTCATTGATGCTATTCTGTCATTTTCTGCTTCCATTTTTCTTAATATTATTTATTTTCTTTATACTATTAGCATTTGACTACTCTCCACTGGTACATTGGCCCTATAACACTCTTTTGCTGCCCTCACCTACTCTACATTGCCCTATCTCTATATTGCTGCGTTTAACATATTTAACATATATATTATAGCGAACTACTGGTTACGCGTATAATAAGCCACTGCTGTCTATGATATATATATTTGTGTTTTAATAAAAAAAATTCAATGCTACTTGCTTTCTCATTTAATGACTGATTACTTTTTTTTCTTGACATATATATATATATATAAAGCAAAATATTTCATTAGATCCGAGTATTTTCGTTCCTTCTTAAATTACACACACATCCCTGCTTTCCTTAAATTTGTTATTACGCCTGCAGTCCTTTCATTCATTCAATCCACATTATTTCATTCAATTTACTTTTTTTTCATTATTTTTATCAAAACAAAATCATATATATATAGAATAAATAGCTAACTCGAGTACCGAACGCTAAAAGAAATTTATATGCATTATATTTTGCTCAGGCTATATATGGGTTTTTTGTATCGAAAGCTCCACGTTGGAAAGCGCCAAACGCTAAAAAAAAATTTAACTATGTAATGGTCAGAAAATGTGTGACTTGTAAACATAGTGCAGAATTCGACCACCATACAGAACAGCAGCACCATCGAGTAGCGAAGCCACCCGTGGTACTGAGTTCGAACACAGTTTATCGGTTCCACAATACAATCCATGAAACAATGCATCTGATGCGACATTAGTAAATATTTCCTTAGGCACGGTGGTCAGGGATATGCAAGAGACTCATGATTTTATTCTCGAGTTAGCCAATAACCAAACTAATATTAATTAAACATTCATATTTACATAATCGAGGAAATATTATATAGAATGGGTATCGAATAAATGAAATGTAACTGCAGACGGATAGTTTAAAATTATTTATTAATACATTTTAATAAAACATTTATTAATAATATTTAGGGATTCAAAGTTTCTGTAGCGGAATTTGCGACATGATTATAATTTAAAGAATACATTTATTTATTTAGACATTATTTTATATTGAGGATTTCAGTAGCGGTATTTCTGATACTGAAATGTTTACAAAAGGAATACATTTATTTGAAGGCGTAATCTAGCTACCTAAAATTCTCGAGTGAGTATTTCTAATGCATGCCTGGAGGGATTTATACCTTTGCAATGCAAGAGTCTAAAGTAAGATTTAAGAGTGGCGGCAGACATATATTTATTTAATTAAAATATTTATTTATAACTATGGGCAAACATTTATTTGAGAGTGAATTATGAAGATAATGCAGAGGCGGAGTGATATATAGAATAATAAAATGAAGTAAAGGAACACGTGGTATGCTTTAGAAAGGCGATATGGAATGGCAGTATATCGAAACTGCAAGGCCGTGAATGAGTTTATAAAGATGTCGGGCTGGTCTCTGCCATAGCCCGACGAAGTAAGGTGAATTCTACACATATTTATACATTTCTAAGATTGCTACACACACAATTCGATACCAAAAAGTTTAAATTTGGGCAGGATAGATCGGTCAGTGAGAGATGACAGAAAAAGGTGAAACTTAAGATTCGAATACGAATCTTACTGTTTCAGTAAACGTTTATGTGCATGTATTAATTTTAAAATTACAAATATTTTAAGGATAATATTTTTATTCAAAAATATATTATTTGGATATCCATTTTAAAAAAAATAAATGTATTAGATAAATGACAAATTACATTTTAATATATCTGTATACATTTATGTGCATGTCTTAATTTAAAATTACAAATATTTTTAAGGATAATATTTGTTATTCAAAAATATATTATTTTTAATATAGATTTCTAAAATCAATGTAATTTATTTTATTAAAAAGAAAATTATTAGACATTGTTGTATTTAATTTTGAAATACTGAGGTTAAAATATAAAATGAGGACATACTATCAGAGATGCTATTCTGTTTGCAGAAGAATATAAGACTATTAAAAGAGAAATAATGATTCTTTTAAAATAAAAGAGATAAATTTGAGTTTTGTGTTAATGACAACATCTACTTATGACATAATCAATGCATCAGTCAACAAAATTATATATAAACCTATGTATTGACTTTGGAAGTTCTTGTTTCTCTTGTATATACATTAATCAATTCAGCAAATGTCATGTTTTTGTAGTGAATATTTTTTAAACAAATGATGCAATGTATATATTTTAAAAATTATATTTAAGTAAAACTTTATAATAGAAGAATAAGCAGGATATTTTGACATTAAGTTCAGGCAGATATAATTTTATGGGGATAATTTAAAATAACTACTAAAGAAATAAATTTATTGGAATTTTAGGAAAAAATGTTGAAATGCTGATAGTTTTAACCCAGATTACTAATACAACCATATGTCTAAGTCTATTTATAAGTGTTGATGAATTTTTAATTTGCCAGGGATATAAAATAATAAAGATCAACTAATGAAATAATTAATTTCTTTTTAAAAAAAATGCTGGGAATCTTTAACTTTTATATGTTTATATAATACATCTTATGCCAACCATTGGAATAATACAAAGTCATAAAATGTTGTTGAAATGTTGACAGTGTAAATCTATATATGCTTATATAATAAGTGTTCATGGTTTATTTAGGTTTGTATATAATAATTAACTTAGTGTGCAATCTACAATTGGCTAAATGCTGTTGATATGTACATTAAATAAAGAAAGAATTGTATTATTATTATTATTATTATGGGAGGCACACCATGTGCTTTATGTAGTGGTCTTATATTTGACAAACAGCCAAGAATTAGATGTACTAAATGTAATAATAAGTTTCACGAATCATGTGTAAAATCTAACAGGACAATATTGCATAAAAAATGAAGTAGAAATGGAGTCTTATATTTGTAACAAATGTCATCATAATTCAAGTATTGGTAACACAATGGATGTCAATGAAAACAAAATGGAGGATATTGTGTCAGAGGTAAACTATTAACAAGAATTGGAAATTTTTGATGGACAAAATTTATTGAAAAGTGAAAGTAATGACATTTGTAAATTAATAGAAATTAATTAATTAAAGGAAGATTTAGAAACTGTAAACAATCATAATTTTGATAAAGGAAAAGAAAATCTAACTAAAATAGATAGTAATTGTTTATCTTGTAAAGAAACTAGTTTTTTATTGAATAGAATTTTAAATATTGTTAGAGACTTATCAAGTGAAAAATATGTTATTAAATATATCATTTAATCATTTGTATATAAATCAAAATAATGATTATGGAAGCACAATTGTTAATAGAAATTTTGTTGTTTTAAATAAAAAGTCAAGTTTGTGAATTTGTAGTTGCTGATTCAGATTTTCTCCTACTATTTAAAATAAATAGGAATTTATTTTTAAAAGAATTTTATTTAGGGAGAATATTGTTTTTTTAATACATTAACTTCTTAAAGTACATTGACTAAACAGGAGTCTATAATGTCACTACTGGGTTGATACTAGTATGATCTATGGAGATATTAATCCTGGGTATGGAATAAATCCTGTAGTTTTTAGATTGTTGTCATCAGCTATCTGGAAATGTATTGGTCTTTGTAATTTGGAATAGATTCCAGGTTTACTCAAATAGAAACTTGGAGGAAAGGGTCATGTCTTTATGCTTGATTGTTTTTAAAAGAGAAATGAATAGATTGTCTGGGTCTGGCAGAGGAGTTGTGAAGACTAATTTGCATCTTACATTCCAGATAGAGTGGGTGAGAAATACTGACATTTTTATAATTGGAAACTGCTTACTTTGTAGAGATTCTTTTAGCGAGAGGATTCTGAAAATATCAATTTTTGTATTTTGGAAAATTAAAAGTTTGATATTTCCAAGTCTGGTACATGAGCGAATTATGTGGTCAAACATATCATCATGCCTCTTGCAGATTGGGCAGGTAGGGTCAATGTTGTTAAGAGACTTCTTGTGGTAGAGAAACAAGTTGGTATGCATGGCTCCCAGATTTACTTTTACTAGGTAGTTTAAAAATTTAGGCTCTAAAGCTAAGAACTGGAAAATCAAAGTAATTCTATGATTAGTGATGCCAAGCATTGGCAAAATTCAGTTGATTTCAGGGTTGATTCTATGGTGAGCTTCCCAGATGGTGATTTTTGTATTATATGGATTTTGTAAAGTAGATGTAAATTCACTGAGAAGCTGGAGAACCTGGTCTAACAAGCATTTTTGAGGAGGAGGTTTGTCCGTCGATTGAACGGTCTCTGATACATTAAAGGAATAATGTTTTTGTAAGAGATTATGAATCAATGTGTGAGATTTTTGAAAGATAATTGAGGGGATGGAGTGAAAGGAGATCCTGTTAGATTTGCGATGATATTGCATTCTTGTCATCCTTATAGATGTTGTACTGTTTTTCCAAAAGAGTTTAACACATAGACTATTGATTTTTTGATAAAGGCTTTTGTTGCTGTTATGATGGGGAGGAAGTATGCTATCTTAGACATGACTTTCATGTTCAGTAGCACTACTTTTTTCTGAATGGAGAGATACACTCTGGAAAAAGACTGTATAATCTGATATGTGGAATTGATTAAGGAGTTCTGTAGTTTTTTTGACATGGCTGTTTGAGACATGGAGATAGGGAAGCCAAAACAGTCCTGGTGCTCAGCTAGAAATCTATATGAGACTTTCTTTCCTAATAGAATTTTCCAAGATGAAGATTTGTTGGAGTTAAATTTGAGTTGTGAATTAAGGGTCAAAGAATAGATAAATTACAAAAGCAAACGTATATTGATGTCACTGATATTAAATCTAATTTTAAATTGAATGAACAAAAGAATAAAGTAATTAAAATGAAAGTTGATCGGTCAGATAAGAAAATAACTGAAATGTCACATGATCATGATTTTAGACCTGCCTGTTCTAATGGATGTAATGAATCATCTTAAATTTCTAATCAAGATAAAATCTCTAAAAAATCATATGCCTTTTGTTTGAAAGATTGTGCAGATAAAGAACAGGAAAGTTATAAAACTGTGTTTTATGGAAAGAATAAATATAAAAATGTTAACAATGCAAATATTTTTCTTATTATAGGAAATCAAGTTAATAATGTATTGAAAGCTGTCAAGAATAAAATTTAAAATTTATTTTCTGACTAGAATGAATAATGTGACTTCTGATAACGATGTGATTATACATTTGAAAAATAAATATAAGTAGTGTGTTATAAACTTAACACTAAGTCTAAAAAATATTTTTCATTTTTTGTATCTATACAAAAATGTGAATCTGATAAAGTTAATGCTAGTGACATTTGTCCTGTGCCAGCTGTGATATTGCTTTTCTATGGTAATTTAAAATATTTAATAAATCTTAATGCTGATGTAGTTAATAGTACATAGGGTAATACTATATTAAATGTTAATAAGACTGTTGAAAAAGAAATTGAAAATATATTGACTGATAGTGTTGATAAAAGTAGCATTACAGTGCAAAATACAAATTTGCAAAATGACCTGTGTAATAAATAGCAATTCATGAATTGTTATTATCAAAATATACATGGTATTAGAAATAAGACAATTAATTTTAAATATGAATTATTATTAAATGAATGAAATTATCTTTTAACAGATTCTTGGTTAATTGAAGAAGTTGATAATATTCATATATTTGATGATAGGTATTGTGTGTATAGACATGATAGAAAATATAATAATTAAACAAGAGGGGTGTTACTTTGATTGGATTAATAAAGACATAAAGCATAGACACATATTTATTAATGATAATAATATTGAATTCTGTTGGATTGAGGTTGGTTTAAAAAATAAAAATAAAATATTGTTAGATCAACCTCTACCAGAAATGACATTCATTAAATACTGTATTCTGTGGAATGCTTAAACTAAAGTATGATATAATTTGGATCCTAGATGCCACCTTCTGTCTTGCCAAATTTGTGACACCAACTCCATTTAATCTGTGCTACTTGAAAACTCCTACCTGTCTGGCCATAAATTTCAAGTCTCATTGGAAGGTAATAAATCTAAGCTGCTGAATGAACTCTACATTCTTATTCTTTAGTATTTAAATAATTATTAATATGATTTTATAATGCAATGTTGATTTTTTCTTTCAAAATAGCTACAAGGCCTAAATATTATTTATAAAGAATTCTGGCTCCACTCAATATTTTTTCAGGCTGACTTTATATTTCATGTTTGGGTAATAAATATCAATTTATTTCTATATGTTTACTTGTCAAATTAATTTGATATGATAATGATTTTCAACCCAGCAAAATTATTTTACCAATTTCAGTTTTTAGGGGAGAATTAAGATTTAAGTATAAGTTTTCTTATGCAATCAATATTTGCTTGGTTTAACATGGATTATTAAATAGAATATAATTATGCAATATTACAGTAACTTGTTCCATTACATTTATATTATTATTTTAAAATGTTAGTTTCTCTCTATATCACCATGCTACTAAATTAGATATTATTTTCTTATTGTGAGAGGATTGTAATATTATCTAATTATAAGCTGAATGGTTAGTGAATTGCTAGCAATGCCAATCTAGCATTGATAAACATGTTGTTATTCTATTTATGTTTGGGTTTTGTTTAAGTGAAGGGAATCATTGAATCCAAGATCCTTTATCTGTCTTGCCAAATTTGCTACACCAGCTCTGATTATTTTGTGCTACTCAAGAACTCCTACCCATAGAGCCATAAATTTCAAGTTCATTGGAAAGTACAAAAATGTAAGCCACTGAATGAACTCTAAATTCCTATTCTTTAGTATTTAAATAATTGTTAATGTGATTTTGTATTGCAATGTTTGTTTTTTTCCCTTTAAAATAGCACATTCGATGGCTATTATTTATAATGTATTACGGCTCTACTCAAACTCTATTTCATTACTTTAATGTAGAGATCTATAAATTGTAAGATTCTTTTATGCTACATTTATATTTTATGTTCGTGTAGCAAATATCAATGTATCTCTATATGTTTATTTGTCAAATTTAATTTGATATGCTAATGATTTTCAACTTAGTACATTTATTTTATTATTATACCAATTCCTGTTTTAAGGGAGAATGAAGATTTAAGTATAAGTTTTTGTATGCAATTAATATTTGCTTGGTTGAACATGGATTATTAAGTGCAATATAATTATGCAATATTTGGGTAACATGTTCCATTGCCTTATATTATTTTAAAATGAGAATTTCCCTCTATATTATCACACTATTAAATTATATATTCTTTTCTTACCATGAGAAAATTGTAATATTAACTAATTGTAAGCGGAATGGTTAGTGAATTGTTAGCAATGGCAATCAAGTGTTGATAAATGTGTTATTATTCTATTTATGTTCAGGTTTTGTTTAAGTGAAAGAAAACCTAAAAACATCTTTGTATATATGTAACACTAGAATTATTTATCTCAGATCATACTTGTGCCTCTTAGTGTTTAATATTTTCTCATGACGTTATGCCTGATATTTTATTTTAAGTGAAAGAAATTAATTATTTGTCCAAGATTGTTGAAGGCCACCCATTCAGAATAGCATTGCTTATTCAAGCTATTCCTAGTATTTTGCTTTGTCATATGTCTTTTACTGGAGTTCTCAGTTCCACTTGTTATTCAATGTTCAAAAATGGGACTTAGAAGCACCGGCCTCTGAACATGATACAGGTAAATCATGGTGAGGTGCTGCAAAGTAATGACCCAAAATAACCAACCCATTACATCCCCTATGCATTACTTCTCCATGCTTTGTACTGTTAGAAGCATAGACAAGCTTTTTTCTCAACAAATAATGAATCCTATCTTAGCCCTAATCAGGTATATTCAATCTAGTGCCAACATGGAATCAGCACTGCATCTCATAACATATCTATATTATCCCACACAATCTCTGCAATTCGTGGCATTGTGAAATGTATAAACTCTCTCTATTAATATTATTTTATATTGATGTCATAGTTAAAGTTTGATTTAAGCTTATCTTTTCTTCAATGGTACAATACCTGATTTTCTAATTAAGACTCAATTCCCAAAGATCACCCTGAATGATCATTTTTTTAGGTAATAATTTGATTAATACAAATCTGTAAATTTTGCATAATGTAAATAAAGCCTCTGTGTTAATAGAATTATATACTTGATATTCTCTCCAAAGTCATTAGTTATTAACTTGTGAAATATCCATTGAAGTAAAAAAGGGCATATCATAAATACTGCATAATGATTATATATATATATATATATATATATATATATATATATATATATATATATATATATATATATATATATATATATAAATTTGAGGTCATTGTGACCCTTGTTATATCTTGTTTAATGTGTTACTATTATGTATTGCATGTGAATTTGAAAGTTGTCTCTATTAGCATTTTAAACCATGTTAGATATTTACATGCCATATTTATGACTGAATTTAAAGTTTGTTGTGCATCTTCATGCATAAACTTCGAAGGATGCTTAGTGTAATGTATCAAAGTAAAAGGATGTGTATCCTAGAATATGCATAACAAACCATTAATTACATGAAATTATTGTTTCAAGAAATGAATAATCTACTTTCTGTTTTTAATATATATATATATATACTACTCACCCAATTTGTTTGAATCTTTTTTAATTAGTTTTTTTTAATATCACATACCAACCTGTTGTAGATCAAACCCTTTAATGGGTTGTGGCATACCTTCTTCCATCATAAATAGATACCATCTCACTTACACTTAATTATTAATATACCCATTGTTAGCTTATTATGTATTATATTTTTAAGGTCTTCATGAGTTAAGTTGTGTATTTTTCATTAGTCTTGAGGGTAATGAATCATAGGAGTTAGACAATGCCCCATGTCCCTGAGCTTTTCATGTTTCTTCACTTTGTTTCTAGGATGGTAGTCAATGAAATTATGTTTGTATCATCAAAGATGTAATTCATTTGCTGTAGATATGGAAAGGGAGCAAATAGGGCAGAATTCAGGAATTCTTTTGACCTATGTATCTCAGCTATGTATGAATTTAGGGTACTCTTGTTCACAATCTAGGTCTTGTTGGTTGAACATATATATATATATATATATATATATATATATATATATATATATATATATATATATATATATATATATATATATAACTTTGATCAGTACAGTAATAATCAATAACAAATGAAACAAAATAATTTATTTAAAAAATAAGATAACAATAATGCCAACTTAATAGTTAACATTATCTAAATGTATACATAAAATCAACAAATGAATTTATGATCAACAATCTGAGACATACCAAACATAGCAAACTATTATTATCTCATTACCTAGTATCACCATAACCTATATACTAAGAGCTATAAAATTAAGCAATGGGTAAAATGCTTGAAATATATAACCTAAACTCTCTACTGCAATATTCTAGATAATAACATAAACATAACAACTATTCTGAAAATTTCATATATAAAGTATTTAAATATAGATTTTTTCATTATTGTCATATTATTTATAAAGATATAAACATCACTATGCTTAAGAAAGTATTTGCTACAAAAACAAAATCATTACAAAATAAAACCATAGGAATTTATAACTGGAAATAACAAATAATGTCATGCTAAACATATGAATAATATCTCAGTTGTCAGTATCAGTCAAATACCATATATATATATAATAAATATTTTTTACCATTTAAACAATTATTACATGATCACCATCTCTTATACTAGCACATTGATTATTCTGGTTGGCACAGAGTGGCACTACTGTATGAAAAGTTTTGCCTTGTTTAAACAATTATTATTAAATATTATAAATATAATTAAATAATATAGATTATATATTTCATAATCTGTATTAAAATGTGACAACTATAAAATAAAATTTTCATTTATTTCACATGTATTATTTTTGAACATTATATTGAAAACATTTTGATAATATTACTTGCCTATAGCTTTGGTAATTACACACATAATGATCAATCCAATATTTAAGAATTAACAATTTAAAATAATATCAGAATGATGGAAAACAATTTATTATAAATAAAAAATTATTTAATAAAGATTTATAAATGGTTTAGTAGTTTTAACTTATTTACCATTAATGTTATTCAAATTGATGATATAGCAAATGATTGTTTTCACTATAATGGTGCTTCATTTGAAATATATAAAATAGGCCTAAATGAAAATGTAAAAAAATCATGATTTTGCAGCAGCCAATGATTATTAAGAAATCCTATTTATGATAAAATGAAAATATAAAGAAGTACATTACCCATGTGAGTCTTGATTCCCAATATTTTGGTGATAAGCCTATTTATTGACTAGTTCATTTTGGCGAATTTACAAACCAATATATTTTTTTAATTCAGAAGCCAACTTTTGTTTATGTGATCAAAACAGTTTTTTTGATATGAAATCATTCTTGGCTACTTGCCAATAGAACAAAAAATAATGCTTCAGTTTAGTTTAAAATTATTTAAAACTAATTGACAATTTTTAATCTTAATATCTTTAAATTAAACACTTGAATTTCTTTTTATATTATTGTTTACTAAATTTTTTTTATTTATAAAAAGGAGCATATAATATTTTTCAAATAACAGTAACTCAATATTTTAAATTATTAATGTTGTCACACTTTAAAATTAGTAAACGTTTTTCTATACATTTAATTAATTTATACAAGAAATATATAACAAAGCAATATACTATTTCAATATATATATATATGTACTACTTAATCTGATTTCGTAAAAATTTAATTTGTATAATAACAACCCAAACTTAACAAAATCAGAAATCATTTAATTTGTTGTTAAGGCAACATCTAATTAATGCCCTGGGCCGTCTTGGTTTTTCTAAATTAAAATGTTACACCCAAGTGAAAGATAAAGAAATTTATGTTTTACTTTCAAAGGTTGTCTTGATGTCAAGTTTAGAATTCACGATTTAGATACGTTTGGCTATAATCAAATGCTTTATCATTTAGAGATGAAAGGAAAATCTACAGGAACTCTTAGCTTGGATGATTATCAACTTGAAAATATAAGCAAATTTAAATATTTTGATATTTTTTTAACTTGAAACGTGAACTTAAATGTAGCACAGGTGCTAATCATTGGAACTATATTAATTATATAATAGGATTTTTGTATCTAATTATGGGTGTGGAAATGAAATTTGACCTGGAGTTTGTCACTGTAGGATGAAATATAAAATCATTAAAAAAATTTTATTTAAGATTATTGTGTAAAAATTTAAAATTACGAAGACAAGGTCATAAGACCAATCATTACTTTTTTTTATCTTGGTCTCTGTGATTCTACTGACAAGTCACATCTTCCTTGGAATAAACAAATGAAACAAAAGATTAATACTATTCTTCCTAAAAATATAATAAAATTAACTTGATTTTTATGAAATAATAGATCCCATTTTTTTTTATAAAGATCGTGTCAAAAACTGTATTCTATTGAGTCATGATGTGAATTGTTTTCATTTATCACTTTTGCTTGCAGAGGTATATTAAATATAAAGTTGAAGTCTTTTAAAAAGAATAACTGCTACATAAAAGTTAATTTTCAAAATAAAATAAAATAATTGGACATTATATTTTATTTGTGAACATATTTGCAATTAACTAATTGATTTGTATATTTATTGTAAAAATTATTCCAAATGTTATTTTTATCATTTTTTTTAAAATTTATTTTGAAATTAAAATAGTCTTTTTGTTTGTGTGGTTTTACATGTTAATAATGAAAGTGTGAACAAAGTGACTTGAAACTATTTCAAATTAAAAATACATGGGTTTAGTTGCTATAAATAGTTTGAAAATTTGTCACAATGCTGTTAAATATTGTTGTGCGAAGTGTTCTTTATTTATACATACAGAATATACAAAAGTTTCACAATGTAGTAAAAAGAATTAATTTCATTGAGTAGTATAAATCTATGTAGAGTTTTTTTCAGGAATTTTAAATTCCCAAGCTCTTTTCATAGTTTTACAAGCAAATATATATGTCATACTAAAAACATTTTACTCAAAACATTGAACATATATAATTATTGTAATATATTATCACAATACAAAATAAAAATGTTATTATTTAATATATCAGTCATTTACAGAAATTTTTACACATTCATTAGATCATTAATAACATTTTTACAATACAAATTTAACACTTCAATTCTGTGTAGGATTTATTTTGCTTTTGTTTTTAATATATTTAGAAGAAATCTGCTATCCACTCCATCTTATATAACCAAAATATATGACCACACACATGCGAATAAAATAAAGGTCACCAATATATGTATTTTGTGGTGAACCAGCATTCATCAGTTGTTCCAGATTATTATCTCCCACACACACATATATATAAAATCAGTGTTCAGTTTATATTAAAATAGCAAATCTTCAAACTTTAATCGATAGACTTTAATCTTTTTCATTCTCCAACTCATCAGTTATCCATATTATTGTAAATCTGATGATGTTTGTTTTTGAATAGACAGCCTTTAGCATAACCACTGTCTTTATATAGACTACTGGACTTTTATTTCGTACATAAAAATGACAAAGCCAAAAAAGTCATTATATATTTTTCAACACAAATATATGTTCTATCATATACACAAACAGACGTGTTCTTATGTTGTTGTTTTTTTAAAAAAACAATAACACGCACTCTATTATAATAAAATACAAAATTTTAATTAATATTTTTTTAATATAAATTCTTTTACATGATTGATAGTCTAAATTGTTAGTAACTATGTAGCTTTTAATAAGGCTGTTGTAATCATTTATAGTCTTCTAAAGAAACTGGCACATTGTCAGCTTTAAAGAAAATAAGCCTTACAAAATTGAATGTGATTGTCTTCCACATCGATCACTGTTATCCAGTAAAATGACATCAAAGTGACTAATACTAGTAAAAAAAAATGTCAAGCTTCCATAACAGACTGAAATAATCTTTCTACTTGAAGATTCGATGGGCGACTTATTTGCAGCTTATCACAATAAGCTCATAGTTGTTCTGGGTAATTCAAACTAAGCGATTACTAGGTAAATAAAAATTAGTAGTTGGTTTGAGGAATTAAAATTGAAAAAAATCCTAGTTGTTTTGCCTTTATTAAAATTGGCTTTATATATATTATTTTTAATGTTTTCACGGTTATATGATGTAAAAAAAAACTACTTTATATATATACCTTCACTGGAGAAATCGTAAAAATAAAAGATATTACTTCCTGAAAAATATCTAGTAAACATTATCTATTTTTAACCATTTAGATAAGATCGTTAGTTACCCACTCAACCAAACAATAATTAGATGCATATTATGTTGCCCGTAAATTAAAAAATATAAACTTATTTGGCAAATATTTAGATATTTATAAAAAAATATTTTTTTTTAAAATATTTTCAAATGATAGGTTATGATTTTTAAAAATAACCTGATAAAAATAAATAGGTTGAAGAAATTTAAAAACTTCTTTCATAATAGCCAGACCATAGCCAATCTGAAGAACCATTTAATTAATGGCAAATGGACATCTAAAAATCTTCTTACCCACTGTTTCTTTGCAGAGGGATAGTAAAAATAATTTTGTTCTGAAGTAGTCTGTTCAAAAATAAATTTTTTTTTCTCTCTCACTCTCTTAGATTGCCTTGACCACACTTTGAAATATTAGAGTTGTCTAAGTATTGACTGGTTTTTAAAGATATATATATATATATTAAAGGTTTCTTTAATAATTTTGGTCTGCTTTGATGAGATGTATGGCTTAACAATTTTAAATTTAAATTTTATTGCCTGTAATAATTATTAATTGTCTATAAATTTTTGTAAAATATAAATTTATATTTCACTGTGATTGAAGTATTTTTGTTTGATCTATATACAGAAATACTTTAATGCAAAAGTAAAAGTCTTATAAAATAATAAAAAAGAAAAAAATCTGTTTAACAAAACAACACATCTGGATACAGGGGTATATTAGATGGGCTCTGGGGTATCCTTTCATTGTCAGAGTTCCACAAGCACTTGAAAACAATGGTGTTACCAAAGCTGGACACAATATGATAGAGCCAATATACAAATATTTCAAACAAAGGCTGCAGTCATATTGTGCCTTCACATCATCTGAAGATCTATTTGGGCAACCAGGGTTAGATAAACCTTTCCATGCTACTGATTTATTGCTGAATCTAACCACAATTCCAAACTCTTGTCATCCAGGGCCACATGGAATCCCCAAATTTGTATTTTAACATCTCAGTCAGTTTACCACCACATATGTGATTTAGCAAATTATCTATCACAAAAGCTGTTTAACATAAAAGATCTATATTCAATCTTCTTAGTTCCATTCATCAAAAAGCAAGCTCCAATATCCAATCTAACTAATTTGCGACCAATCTCCATGAGCCTCCTTGGTATTAAAATTCTGAAAAAGGTTTTAAAAGATAAAATTGAACCATATATCATCCCTATATTATCACCAATGCAACATGAAAAAAAGACTCCTCAACAGGCCAAGCTGTCCTCATTTTCAAAACCATTGTAAATTCAGTTAGACAGCAGAAAAAGTATGCTCCAATGGCTGTTCAAATTGACATTGAGTCTGCTTTTGACTCAGTTCCTATTGAAATTTTAATTGAGACACTTGAGACACCAAAATACCTTGCTATCTTTTATACTTACTAACCAATCTACTCCTTAGTTGTGAAATCCATATTATAATTAATGGTAGAACATCACATTTCTTCTCTCCCCACCAATCCATACCTCAAGGGTCTCCATTCAGTTCATTATTATTTATGTTCTATATTAACCCTATCATAAACAAAATACAACAAAAATTACAAGGAATCCAAATTCCACACACTGTACTATATATACCGTGTATTGCATACATAGATGACTTTACTGTTTTTCTTACATCTAAATAAACAACTACCTACTCTGGAAAAAATATTAATAAATACACCTTCAAATATAAACTCAAAATCAATATTAACAAACATCAGCTTGGTTTCTTTACACTGACAAGATAAATACCCAAGTTTATTATGGGAAACCAATTAATTTCCTGGAGTTTCCTTTCTACCTAGGGCCCTCTGCAATGAGACAAAAGATTCAGAAAAACCTAAAAGATGACGCTGAATGTACAACCACTTCCCTCACCAAATCCTATCTCTCACTATATGCAAAAGTATGCCTTTTCAATCAGCTTGTAACTACAAAAATAATCTATTACTCACCAATCATAAATTTCACTAAATCTTTCACTTCATCCAATTACTCACTCTGCAGCAAGCTATTATGGTGCAGAAAAGTATTCTCCATCTCTGTAAAATGACTTAGTCTTCCAACAACCAGAAATAGATTAGGTCTTCACTTCATACAAATTTTTCACAAACAAAAAAGTATTAATCTCCTAGCTGTACTAATAAGAATATTCCAGCTCTCAAATGCATCCTTCAAATAACACCCACAGACTGCCCCTCACCTTCACATGGATATATGTCTTTGCTCGTAAACCAACTTCAAAGCATTTATGATCAGGTGTCTTTTTTGGGTGTTGGTACATACACCTATTGGACTATTTATAATATGCTATACCCAGACATAACCATAGATTTTCACTCACCATGCTAAATATAAACAATAGTCATTTGATGCAGCAATTTAAATACAATGGAACCCAAATTTTTCAACTTTCTTTTAAAGGTAAATCTTCATGCTCTACCTACCTCCTATTTCCTTAAATACTGCAGATTTTACAAAAAAAATGATGCTGTTTGTTTCTTATGCCACAGGGAATTCACATCTGCACAGCTCTAACAAATACCCATGAAATGATGAATAACACATATAGACAAAATAACATCACACTTGATCACCTAATAGAGACACTCAGTAAAGGCTCAATATCAGCAGCTCGTGCAGCAACTTTTTGTTTATATAGTTTCTGGTGCACCAGATGTACTTTCTGCCTTGGAGACTATACCACAAAGCACCCAGCCACATTCTCTAATAAGCTCGAATAACTGAAGGCCAGAGATGCCAAAATTGCACACCCAGATATATTTGCTGCTACATGGTCACTATTAAAAACCTGAGACAAAACATAATCTCAGAAAACAAATTATCACTCTTCTGTAACAAGAGCAATTTTTTGTTGTTTGTTTTACATATCCCTTTTTTAACAATTTTTTCTATTTGTTCCAAAGCTATATGGTTTCAAACCATGTATTTGCAACAATGTAATTTTTGCTAAACAATAAATTCATGTAATTTATTTTTTGTAAAATAAAGTATATTATTGAAACACACATAAAATAATATTTTATTTGTAAAAGTAGGCAAAAGACCATTCTAGTTACAAAATTAATGCAACATGAGATTTAGTATATTAGAAGGGTAGCAGATTCTCACATGTAAGGTCCTTTAATTGATTTCAATTCTGACACTTCTTGTGATTAAAGTTATTATGAATTCCTAAGCAATGCCATTTGATTATTTTTGATTTATTTAAATATATGTTAATATATAAAAGATTTTAATTAATATTGTTGTATGTGTGGTAGCCAAAAATGTGTGCTGATAAAATTAATAGTAATTACGTTATCATAATCAAGATTGATTACCCTTATTTCAAGAAAATCTTAGTTATTGAAATATTTGTAAACTATTTTGCCACATCCTAATGTTAACAATAATAACATATTTAGCAAAATTAGGAAAAGAAGAATTTACTATTGTGATAGAATCTGTGAATTTTCAAGCCATATACTATTGCTAACATTGTAAAAATCAATCACTATAGTCTTTTAGGACTTATTATTTCTGATGAGAATCATTATTTCAACGATTTACACACCATACATACATAAGAACTTACAATTTATGAAGGTTCATTATCAAATTGTTATTCAAATTGTGTTATTGTTTGTTGACTATCCATAAAATATATCAATTCAATAAATTCTAGTTTTTTTTAAATAATACTACTATATGGATATTCATATTATAAATGAACACGAATGAGTTTTTCACTAACATCAGACTGTATGGTGAATACACATGGGTTTTATCTCTGGGTTTATGATCACAAAACATCATAAATGTTCTTATCATTGTTGTCTTATAGTTCTTAAGTAAAAATATTTAAATTGTAAGAAGGATCAATGTGTGTATCAATGATCTACTTTATGTTTAAAAACTTACAATCATGTAGACTAAATTAAATTATAATTGTTCTTTCCAGAAGGCATTGAGCTACTAAATATAGAGAATGCTTAGAATCTTCTAATTGTGGATCTAGGCTATCTTTCAATGATGATCTTTTACTTAGGTGTCTAAAACTGAAGATCACTTTGAAGTGAAAAAATTGCATGAATTGAAAGAACAGTCTAATATTAAATAGTACAGTATTAGAATTTTTAAAGTTAGAAGAAAAAATGAAAACATGATTTTAAAAATGATCATGTATTTTACTATAAAGACATAAATTTTGGAATACCATATAAATTGAAATTTATTATTAAAATTGTGTATGGATATTATTGTTAAGAGAAATTCTATATCAGTTTGAAATGATTAGTTATTCAACTTAAATGAAGGTATATTTATGTAATTTACATTATGTCACAAAATGCTGTCATTATAATGAAAAAGTAAAACATTATTATGTAAATATACAAAATTCTTTTATCATATGAAACAACATGAAAAAATTAGAATGAGAGTATTTTTTTATTAAAATAGAAAACAATTGGAAGTGAAGGTATTGTGGGTAAAGGTGACAGATATGAAAAAAACAAAGAATTGTAGAATGTTCCAAAAAGAAAAGTTCAATATTTCATTTTTCTTTTTAAAATATTGCTAAATATAAATGGACATTGAAACATTCAAATGATGGTATAAAAGAACTGGATTATATTTATCTAACAAAAGTATGTATTTTAACATTGTACTGTTTTTTTTATGGATTTAAAGTAGAGAGATGATAACAAGAATGACAGAATTAATAATTCATGTTTTACCCTTCAGAAATCACCGAAAAAACATAATTATAAAACTAGCTTTAAAATATTAACAAATTTTAAGGATGGTTTAGGCTTGCTGAAATCAATAAGAAAGTAATTGATATTCCACAATGTGACAAAGATAGCTGGTACAAAGAAGTAGCTATTCATCAATAATATTTCTACTTGACAAAACAATGTATGAACAAATAAAATTTTAAAGCTGCATAAAAATGATCTATTAAAAAGAAATGAATATCTCAAATTTTATAATGTGCATTAAAAAATTCATTGCGATTAAAACTGTCAAGGAAATATATGGAAGAGAAGACAATCTTCAAAGATGTAAAACAACATATTGTTATTGGAAAGGGTCTCAGAAATAAGAAAAAATAAAATCATCACTAATAGTAATACATACTACACTAAATCGAAATCATCATCATTATCCATTATTGTGACGAATCATAAAAATAGTAAGATGCACTCGCGTTTGCGATTTCCTGTTGAGACAAGAAAGTACATTTACTCTATATCACTTTGACTTGCAATTATTATAGATGCTATTAAAATCATAAATATTTAACAAAATAATTTATACACACAAGTTTTTCTTATTTTTATATGTACTATAATAATTCTAGATACTAAAAAAATGATAAATATTTAATAAAATAATTTTTCAGTGATTTTTTTTTAATCTGTATAATTTTACTCTTGGTTTCGTTATCAACAAAATGTCTAAAATTACTGTTTCTTATTTCCAAACTTTAACTGAGAATAATTTTATCTATATGTTAGAATATGGCTAGAAAAATTAAATAAAAACCTTGAATAATAATTTTATCTCCCGAATAAACTAATAAATGCATAAGTATCAAATATGTTGATGCATTACCTGATACAGTAGTGTAAAAGGGGTTTTATGTGCACCTTCTTATTCTATAATATTTCATGTTTCAGATAGCATTAATTCAATAATAATGTTTTCAATCCAGCAGACTTTTACAATTAAGTTTGTGTTTCAAATATGACCTTTAATATCATGAATGTGAAATAAAATAATGATACTTTTTTTAAGAATGACAAAGAGAAATTTTTAAAATTAACAAATGTTTTATTGCATAATATAAAAATCAATAACAAGAACAAATAACAACAATAATAAAAGTTATATAATACATTTTAATTAAATATTAATCTATTTTCTAAACTAATTCGAACGTGGATCTGTCAGTTGTTATATAATTCTGTCTTGTGAAGACAATCACATTTAAAAAAAATAGGTTGTATCATTATTTCATAAAAATAATCTCAGTATAATATTGCGGTATAGTGACTATTATAATTGTAAAAGTTAAATGTCTCATGAATATTCTTTATTGGTTTATTCTACCAAATAATCAATTACTTATACATCTCATTTAGAAATAAGGGAGAATTTTTTTTTTTAAAAAAAATAAGCAGGCAACTTATTTCTTTGTAGACCTAAATGATAATTTATCACAGGGTGCTTATTAATTTTTGCCTTAAGATCCTTTTCTGGATTCAGTTTCAGACTATAATATTAGGAAGATGCTACTTCATCAACACAAAGTACAATTAAATCATTAGGTTGATTTACAATACACTAGATAACAATATAAATTAATTTTAACCAGTATGAATGGTGTACAAATATTCCTTATAGATTTTTACATCTACATAAGAGCAATTCCACATAATGTTGAAGTATTAAAAAGTGAAAAGCATTATGAATGTTTGGTAAAGATTATTTAAGATAAGTTAACTAACTACCACCATTTGCACAATCAATCCTCACATAAATTACATTTAATCCCAATCAGTCTTAACACTAATTATAATATTAAATAAAATATTATCTTTTACATGAACACTGAAATATCTTAGAAAATCTTTATTTACATTTGGAAAATATTTTAATATGATTCAACTAATAAAGTCGAAATTAAAAATATATCAAATAATTCATCTGATTTGTGGAACTATTCTTGTCATTTTAAAAATATTGTCCAATCTGGAACAATGCACAAATATGAAATTCCATTTAATACAATTATTAAAACAAGATTATCTATTTTAAATTCAATAATAACTTTGTAGATCACTACATACTATATTTATTTGGAGGATCACTAATTTATGTGTAGCATTTAAAATATAGCTTAATAATCCATTCTAATTTTTAATATTATTCACATATTTTGCATGTATAATCCATTATGCAATTATTTTAGATATAATACACAGATTCATAGTTTTGTTGTAGTAGTAGTAGTTTAAATTCTTTTGGAAAATTTTATTTTAGCCAAAACTTCTGGCATTCATCACTTTATTAATTCAAATTATAAGATTTTTTTCTTCTCATGTGTCATAGCATCAGCTTAAAAGCTAACCCGGGATAACTGCTTGTAAAGCAGATGTCACTGACCTCTCGACCACCAATGCTTGACAATTATAAGACTGATTCATTCATTTTTAATCTTTAATTCTTTGATGTTTCATATCACTGATAAAGCAAAGTTTATTATCCATTAGCAAGAATAATATTTTATATTTTAAATCAAAATTCATTTCTGAAGCAGAAAATTTGTATGATGTATATTTGATTTTTTTTAAAAAAACACACTTTTATTTAAAAATATATTTCTGCTTAAAACTGAATATT
Organism: Epiperipatus broadwayi; assembly: GCA_028023455.1. Classification (NCBI taxonomy): domain Eukaryota; kingdom Metazoa; phylum Onychophora; class Udeonychophora; order Euonychophora; family Peripatidae; genus Epiperipatus; species Epiperipatus broadwayi. Next base: position 94,199 of record JAQFVV010013290.1, read on the forward strand.
AGATTAATTCATTTTCTTGAGACATAGAAATATGGTTTCTTGTAGTGAAAAGACTATTCATTTTATATTTTATGAAAAAATGTTCAGCAACTTGCTTTAATTTAAAATACAGTTTTATCAAAATATATCAGTTATTAATCAGTATTATTCAATTAAAGAACATCCAATGATTTGTTAATAAAGACACAACAATTCCATCATTCAATTTGTCTATTTTATATTAGCAGTTAGCTATAACAAATGAGATATCATGAAATAAAAATTTTATGATTTAAATTGACAAACTTCTGATTATTTTGTAGTGATCCATTTCTCTTTTGGAGCAAGAATGAGAAAATTAAATGCTTAGCAAGGCCAAATATACTTCAGCCTGATATCAGGTCTATGAAAAACTAATAGCTATTTAAAAATAAAACTGATTGAAATCCTTCAAGCAATAAAATTTTTTTAGACTGTTTGACTACTTCGAATTCTATTTTTATACTGACGATCATGTAATGTCTAGAAGACTTAATATTCACTCTCATGCTCTGGGGTTTCTTCTATTGTCAATCAAATATTGAAAAAGTTACTAGTTTCTGGTGATCAGAATGTTAGAGTTAAGATTTTTAAAGCAAAAGCGGTGATGACTTTCATTTCCACATTTATAGACAAAATAATATTTCAAATATTTTATTCAAATAAATAAATTACACATTTTACATTTTTTTCAAATATATTTTACATAATTTTAAATTGACTTTTTAATAAATAATTTATCATTTAAATATATTTTAAATAAATAAAAATCAATAAATCCAAATGGATTATTTTTTATTACACTTAAATATGTAAGTATTACAAGAACATGCATACAATGAATAAAAGGTAATGGCTGTTGATTGTACATATAATTAAAATGTAATGTATTTTATCATCCTATTATCTATTACTATTTTTGAATTACTAGTGATCTGTATGTAGCATTTATTTTGATTTATATATTCATTAATTTCATTTCTTAACAAAACAGCGATGAAGAGCAGACTTAATAGAAGTCTATGTAAAAATTAGCTTATACAACTATTCAAAAATATTTTATGATTATTATGTTTCTTATAAAAATTGATATGAGACTATTTAAATATAAGAATGACTATATTTTCTTTTCTTTAACCAAATGAAAGTGATAAATGTATTTGCTTAACTATAAAAACTAAATTAATTCAATTAAAGCCAATAAAATTTTTATAGACTGTAAATTTAAAATAGCCAATTTTCAGTGTAACTGTAATGCTACAATATATATATATATATATATATATATATATATATATATTGTATTTATTTCATTTATATCATATATATATATATATATATATATATATATATATATTGTAATGATATAAATGAAACAAATAGGGATGTAGGTCCCAAGAGACAAAGTCTTCTGAAACTAATTTAAATTCAAATTTATAAAAAAAAGTTGAAGTGAATTTAGAAGACTTCATATGCTTTAAAATTAAATCCCTAACATGTACAAATAAAGTTTTAAATATATTGAATAATAAAAAATGCTAGCTTTTATGGATGTAATTTTAATTTAAAATAATGATTTAAATATTAATGAGCTATGATTGGTAGGAAAGAATAATGTTAAACCATGTGTGAGTTAATGTTCATTTGTTCCTTAATTAATTAAAGTAAGCATACTCGGGATATCTGTTTTAATAAATAATAACAATTTATTTAAATTAAGAAATTATAAATAACAATTGAAATTAACGACATAATAAAGAAATAAAACTTGGTGTGTAATAATTGTATAAATACTTATACCTATAGTGATGCTAAACAACACACTTCTTATTTTCAGAAATAAAGAAAAAATATGTATCTATGATAATTGTGTCAAATGAATACAAAATTTGTAAAGAATCTTTAATATATTATGATTTATTACTAATGTGATATTAAAATTTTAAAAAGTATCACCATTTAATTAATAGTTATTTATAATTTTGACTACTAGTTATTATTTCTTCTAATTATGTTTATGATTAGTCATTTGTATTTTAGAAAGCAAACATATATATATATATATATATATATATATATATATTAAGTAACCTTGCAAATACATATGTAATAAACTTTATAGGTGGAATTGAACATTCTGCAAGGATGACAATATATTGAAAGTTCATAATCCATTGTCGCTTAAGATTTCATAATTCATTAAAATATCCAGCTTTTATATAGCAACAATGATCCAAAAGTAATATTAAAACTCATTCCAATTATATTACCAATATGATTTTATAAAAAAAATATTTGTATATGTTAATCCATTTAGATTGTTGTCACATAATACAATATATTGTAGTATACATTCTGTTAATGGTATGCATGTAAAACATTGACTACCATTAAAAATAATTTCGATAAGACTCATCTGATTTGTCATTGCCATAATTTTTATTCAAAGTAATTGTTATTCCATCCATCATGATATAATATAATGCTTGAATATTATAATATATGCAAAAGCATGTTGTGAATTTAATAAAGATGTTTATCAACATGTTTGAAATAACATGATCCCAATAGATAATACTAGGATGTAGTAACAAGAATGTAGAAAATCAAGATTTTGATATTCCTTAATAAAAAATTCTCCAGATTTAAATGTTGACATTATACTTTAATATATTTAGCAATATTAGTGATTTTATCCTTAGGTATTTGTATTGTTTTCAAGGCATATGTATATTTATTGTATTTAAATTTAAATAAGCATTTTTTAAAATCTCCAATGTAGATAAAGAATTTATTTAAATGGCATAATAACTACCATTATTATTATTTATTATGCTCAAGCCAATTGCCTTGAAAATTAGTAGAGTGATTATCACAAGTAAATAAATTTTAAAATTTTTATTATGCATACACATACAAATACATTTATACACAAGAGAATGCAACTTATTAATTCTTTATTATGGCCTTTATATATATATATATATATATATATATATATATATATATATATATATATATATATATATATATATATATATATATATATATATTAAGTAATGTTGTATGGCCAAGTGATTGTTTTAATAACATCTGCCATATTTTAAAATGCTGTAGTATGATCCAGAACAGCATTTTCTGTTATTACTATTTCTATAGCAACAATATGACTTATTATCAAGCCAGTAATACTTGTTTAAGTTTTCCGTTTCAAACACTATATTTGTTTGTTTATTACTCTTGTATGTTTTATTTGATGACTGCCTTCTATTTTGAAAGTAAATCCATACTATATATTTTAATTATTATCTTAAAATATAGATGTAACTTGTATAGAAACCCTTTATAAATGTATGTTCAGGCATTTTCACATTACACAATATTTGATTTGAAGCATATTCTTTTCTTACATTCACTTAAAAAATAGCAATTTATAACTTATTGTCCACAATATTCATTATAATTACATGCCTCATAATATGAGCCTCATATATTAGCTCTTTGCTCTGGGTTGTTTAAATCAAATGGAATTTTTGTGTTGTTCTGCATTATCATGCATCATATCCACATTGCCGACTAATGGTTTATATAAATTCTTGAGACTGCACCAACTGATATAGCAACTGTGCCAACTGATGTGTACAGACATCCAGATTCATCTAAGCCAGTTGCATTCACATTAATATTTGAAGAAATAATTATATACTAAACTTTAAATTTAATAACAAGTTTAATATTCTTAATATATATTATTAAAAAATTGTTAGTATTTCAACTAATGGTTTGCTGGTTACATTTCATAAATGAAATCAGTCTTCATTATATAAGCAAAAATGTTTATATATTTATACTGCAATTTACTAATTAAATTACTTTTATTTTACTCTGTTAACTCTTCTCTGTTAACTTTTTGATATTACACTATCTTCAGCATGTTGCTCATGCACTTCTGTTGTGCATGAACAAAAACTGCTCACATCACACATTATGTTCCAAACTACTCTTTTACAATTCTAAATAGTAATGTTTAATATGACCTAATTTGCATAAAAATATTTTATTATCTTCTAGCAAGTTAACATATCTATGATAATTTGTATTTTCGTAATCGCTCTTATTGTGCATATTATGTTTTTCTAGAAGGAATCTTTAATATTTTTATTATTAATTTTATCATATTTATGCAACTTTACTTTTTTATACATTAGAATTAAATAGTTTAATCGTCAATTATGACACACACACATATATATTGTAACCTAGTGTTATTGACACTTGGTTTATTTGGCATTATTTCCGCAGGAAAACAATGCAATTTTTTTTTTTTAGAAAATAAAAAGATAAAATAATAATAATATTAAGTGATTAATAAAGTATGCTATTTACTCATTTAATGTATTTTAAGCAAATAACTAAAAAATTTGGTAATCCAATGTCATTTTGAAGAAGAGCATGAATAATTTAATTAAAATATTAACAATAAGAGCAATTTAATATAGTATAAAAACACATATCATAAACAGTAATTGATTTTGGATGGGTGGAGAGGGAGAGTAGATGAATGTCTTATCATAAAGCACAATAACTTCTGGTACTTTTTAAATTAATTTAGATAATAATGTATACAGAAATATACACCACTAATAAGCATTGTTAGTTAAAGATATTTATTATTTTTCATTATTTGTCAAATTACTTTGTAATTTGTTTAAATCATACGGACAAATATATGACTGTAATAAGTTTTTTTTTTTATAAAATGTGTTTACTTATGATATGCAATTATGGGTATAAATTTATATGTTAGATGCATAAAAGAAGAAAAATTTAGATACTTAATAGGTAAAATATCTAGATAAAATTATCAGAAGTAATTAAAGATAAGTGCTATACAGGATATTACTTATTTAAAGTTTGAAACAAATTTATACTATGTTAATTGAGGAACTTATTCCCAATTATTCTTCATTAATGCATTCACTTAATTTAGTTCAAGATACTATACTACCAATTACTTGTTGAATGTTTCTTTGGCAAAGGTGAAAATTATTATGTTTTATTCTGTGTTATCCATTGATTTCAGATGTTGATCTAAGTATACCCTGGAACATAAATTTAGTGTAATTAGTGTATTTGCTTGTCTTGCCCCGATATCACATTGGTATATGCTTAAGATTCGCATAAGTAATAACTGTAATGTCTTTATTTTGTGGGATGGAAATTGATCTCCCCAAAAGCTTTATCTTCCATGAGGGGAATAGATAAATCTAGTATTTGGGTATGTTTATAACCCAAGTGATCACTTCTCAGAGTTAGGACGATCAGTAATTTATACCGTATTTAGTGTATTTCATTCATTAAAATCCCAGGAGAGGATTATAATTGGTGTGTGTTCCTATTATGCCCAAGTAAGAGGCAAGGACCCACCAAACTATTTTAATGTAGTAGTTAAATTTACAGACCTTTGGTGTTATTCCATATTCTTCATGAGAAAATAGAGATAATTCCACCATGGAAGGTGTTGAATATTGTGTTTTGTTTAGAAAGTTATGGCAAGATAACGGGTATATTGGAGGTTAATTCCTTACAATCCATTTAGTATAAATAGCGTGCTAGTATATATGATCAATGTCTGAATTGGGGGGCGGAATAGTGCTGGTAATCCACACGGAAGTCAATGGAGAGAGTAAGTTTAAAATTGTGTGATTTAGAAATTTTTATTTGCCAAGGGAGGGTTCAAATACTAGGTTTAATTCGGGTTAATGATTAAGTAGCACTCACAATATAACTTATACTGAGGAATACAATGTGTATAACAACTTCAGTTGTTATTAAGGTAAATATTAAAATAATAAGTGTAACTTCTGATAAATAACCCATAAATTATAAGAAGTTATCTAAATAAAAACTATCATTTAATTAAATGATATGATAATAAAAATTGTTTGTATGTATTGCCTAGAATCAAATTGTTTTTGTTTTAAAACAGATCTATAGTCAATAAAGTTAAGTAACCGTTCATATAAGATACACTAAATGGATGAGTTGATGTATTGATAATAATATTTATTTTGTTATATTCAATTTGCATAAATGTAAAAAGAAGATGAAGAAGTAGTTCGAATCCAGGTCTAAAAGTATAGACGAATTACTGTTAGTTATATTTTGTTTTATCTATATGGGATCGAATAAATTGTATATGTTTGTTTATTATGTTAATCATAAAGGATAGTTTTGTTAAACTATAATAATAAATTATAGTCTTGTTACAAGTTGTTTTGAGTCATTTTTCTTGTGTGCTAAATAAAAGTGTATTTGCATAATACTTGCAATACTTTTCTTGAGTCCGAAATCATTTATGAAATCTTAAATTCAATACACCAGATAGACAATTGTAAGCAGATCAGAATATTTCAGTATATTTTAATTTAATAAGAATTATTTATGGAATTGAAACTTCAGACCAGAACATTTTATTTTATGTGTGTGTAAAATCACTTTATTCCCAAACTAGTAGGTTTGAGTTGCACATTGTTCCATACACATTTAAGTGAAGTGTCTAAGTAATAAATCTTAGTTAAATTATTGTGTTGTCATGGATGATGGAAGGACACAAAAGCACCCTTGTCTTTTCATCATTCCGACTTAGATTCTGGATAAAATGGCTGTATTATTCAAAATTATGTGTTGTTATTGAATATGGTTATCATCTCGTTAAATATTATAATAGTTGATATGTGGATGAAGACACCTGGAATTTAAATAAGGTAAATGTTTCCTATAGCCAACCAGAATGTCAGTCATATGCGACAACACAATACTGCCGAGCATTTTTCTTTAAAAATAACAGAGAACCCTGAGATTAGTGTCATTATTATAAGTGCTCTTACATTAAGAATTGATCAATTATGATCTACATTACAAGCGTGGCATGGCTTAAGAGATTGAAACTTCTAATTGTATAATAATAAAATATTGAGAGCATATTGGCAAATTAATGAATGTTTTATTTTAGTCGGTAATATTAACAATGACATGAAATCATCATCATCATTGTCGAACAGTGCAAGTACTTACAGCTCAGAGAATCTGTTTTGGATATAGAAAGAATGTTAGTTATTCTAAATTTTCCTTTTAAATTTATTTTATTAATGATAATTTTTTTTAATTCTATCTCTGTCTGAACTGCATATCGCTGTAGCTGAATTATTATAACTAATCAAACATCGAACTATATTAGATAAAAAAAATATAGGGTTTGCTACCCAAATCATAGATGGAAGCGTTTGGGCTTTCCGAAGTGATTTAATAGATTCGCTGGAATCCATGCAATTATTAGGTTAGAATATATATATATATATATATATATATATATATAATAAAAAAAAATATATATATATATATATATTATTATAACCTACACTCCCAACACCGCTCATATACATTACATGAGCGAAATGCCCAGGCACCAGTTCTATTAATAAATATAAGATATATGATAATAAATGAATAAAAGAAGAAATATTATAAAACATTTAATATAATGTAAATTCCTTTGTTAATTAATTGTATGATAAAGAATCATAATGTTTATTTGGTACAGTCTATTAAAATATACTTTAAACTTAATTTCTTTCTTCATCCAAGTATAACATATATCAGCTTGCTATAATTATATTCTTAAACAATTCTATGACTTGGCATATCATAATCTAAACATCTACTTTAATGCCAATCAAGAAATAAACAATAAGATCTCAGGGAATTTTAACAAACACAGTTGAATTAAATAAACTACATTGGCCCATAAATTATAATTCCAAAGTATGATAAAAATGTAATGAAACAAATTGACTAAAATATTTTACTGTGTTTCAATAATAAGATAATGACAGAGATAGGGTATTTTAATCTCATATCATCATCTAACAAAATATACTAACTTGGCAACCTTTCTAATATGTTTGTCCAGTGGGAAAATGTTCTTTTATAATGTTTGGATTAAGAAAATCAATATTGTCAGACACCAGCAGATTTAAAATTATAACTCTAAAATAATATATCTATTTTGTAATAGATTTATGAAATGTGGAGATGTGCAAATGGAAAACACGAATGTACACAAGAATAACTCAAGACACAGTTTTTAAGATTTTAAATAACTAAAACAAATCATTTATTACAATAAAATAAACTTGTTTAACATGATATTAACAAATGGACTATTTGTCTTACAGATTTTTAAATTATCAAATAAACTTTGAGCATCAGTTTGGGATTATCCCTACTATCAAAGCAAATTAATAACAAAACTTAAATATCCTGACTTCAAACACATGCTTTGCCTACATGTTTCATCTACATGACAATAAATAAATAACATGTTATATTATTAGCACAAAAAATATACTTTTGAGAGGATATTACTCTTGATTAACAAAATAAATCAAATTAATTATACTTGGCTCTCAACAAAGCAACTTTCTCCAATTGACTAAATAATCACTTTCAATTACTTATACCTTTCATGCATAGCAACAAAATTATGTTTATTCTGATGATTTATAACCTTTATTTAAATAAATACACTGTATTTTAAAATATTTATTTCCTGTTTTAATCTCAATACTTTATACTTCTATTTAAATGAATGTAATGTATTTCAAAAGCATTTATTTCTCCATTTAATTTCAATAATTCTATACTTTATATACGTGATATTATTTATATTATGCGTGTGTATGCACATTCAACCAGCAATAATATAAAACAATCTTTTCTATAAACTCTCCATTCATTAAGAAAATATCATACAATTATTTTATTTCGGACAATGTCATAATTCATCAATAAAATATGACACTAATACTACATCAAGAATTAATCTAACAATTTATCTAGCATTAATTAACACAAAGCTATATTTTCATGATTATACATACTATACGTTATAAGAGAAATCTAAATAAGGAGCAGGTACACTCTTACTGAACACTTCTACAACAATTCATCTGATTCTAAATATACTTTTGGTGGGAACTTTTTCCTCATCACCAGGGTCCTAAGAAAACATCACTTCAAGACATCATTTAATCATACACATATAATATCAACTAGGCTTTTCTCATGGAAAATTATTAATATATACTAAATAAGCAAAATCTTTTATCCCTACAAACATTATAATGCAATCAGATTTCTTTCCATTCTCATAGCTTTTCTAAATATCGAACATTATAAGTGCATGCTGGCAGATAAATACATACAGAAAACATACCAATCCATTCAACTTAGCAGAATACAACAACGCCCAAAATTTATACATAAAATATTCACAAACTGAACTTTATCAAACAAATGTCATAATTGTGCAAAACAGACACACACCCACGAACAAAAATATATATGAAATTAACTCTAATTTACACATTATGCAGGCAACATGGTAATTAAATATTGCGTTAAGGTATAACTTTTAATTCAGAATAAACTTTAGGTTACTTTTAAAATTTAATATTTATAATTATTATGAATGAACTTTTTTTCTTATCTAGCAAACTATTTCTATTATATGTTCATTGATTTTAAAAAAAAAAATTCTCACTTTGAGATAATAAAGTATACAAAATAAATATAAACCTCTCTAATAATATATTTAATTTTTTTTTTCTTTTACATTTGTAAAAGAACAATAAGACCTATTTGAACACAATCAATTTTTACCAGAGTATTCCTCATTCCGATACGCTTCAGAGACGGTCTTGAAGATCAAAATAACCCAATTATAAATGAACATAATAATAAATAAGCCCATCTACCTATCATATACATTAATTATGACAAGCAATAAAAAAATAAAGAAACAAAGGTGATTAGTTTTGTAACTTAAAAATAAAAGTTCACTTGCAAAGCTCGGTTCCAGGTTTATGAAACAATATGAGACACATTCCAAACTGAATTTAAATTAAAATAAACTGCTGTGCGGTAATCAAACAAATATAATCATGCTTAAATAGGACTCAGCATCTTCAATGTTCATAACAAAGTTATTTATGTTACTGTATCATATATAAGCAATCCATTTATCTTCTATATTATACTGCAAATATAATACATTCTCCGTTGTAGTTCAAAATTAAATACACAATTATCCTTAGTATTTTTCTGGAATAGCATTTGACACTTTATGGTCTATTATATGCATGGTTTATTCTTTAATATTGTTAATTAAGATACCATGTTTCCTTAGTAATTCTTCAATTAATAATACTTTGTTTTATTTTCCATCTTTATCAAAGAGAACAAAAATTACCTGCATTTCTATCCTTCAATTCGATTTAAGTAAATACTTAATTTGAAGTAGCTCACATTTTATTTCCTTCATTTAAAATACATATTATTTCTAGAAATACCAGACAAACAAATACTGTCATCTCTTTATGATGAATTTAAACATGGCATGATTTATCACACCATGCATATCCTTAAATTTATGTTTAATTCTCACAAATACATAACACAGAAAATAATGTAGAATTAAAATATATTCTGTATAATAGTTCTTCATGCATTTTCCAGATATATTATAGAACACACGTTGGTTAATGGTACAACAATAATATTCATGCAATTTATTCTTATTTAAAATGACAATTAAGTGAAGTAACGTAGACTGGATGTTATTAACATACATTTTTTTTTAAAGCAATAGTTAGAAAGAGGTTAATTCAAAAATGTTTAAATTAAAGAGAATAAAGTGAACTGGGTACCTTTTTAAAATTTAGAACTGCATTCTGAAATTAACTTGTCCCATAATAAATTTCTTGGGATCCTTTCAAAATTTTACTCCAAAGTCTTTTTAAAATCAATTTGACTTCAGCAAGTGGTTTTACTTTCACAAAAATTAGCCACTGTTTTTGGCTACAATTACATTACATAATAAATAAATTTTCCACTGGAGATCTTTGTTAAAAAGCTCTCTTTAGCAAAATTCATTTCCTTCCACAAGGTTACTCCCATGCTCCTCTTCTAGCTCAGCTAATTACATATTCAAAAAAAATATTTTCAAAAAAAAAAATCACTTTGATTTTTTAGAATTAAAATCTAGATAAAAATAATAATAAAATAAATAGCTTTTACAAACTTGAAAGAAAAGTGAATATTAATTAACTATTAAATAAAAATGATTAATAATTTATTTAATTTGTAAAATAATCTATTGATTCAACTATCTATTAATCATTTGAAAAAAAAATATATTTGTTAAATTATTTAAGATAATTATTGTACTTTAAAGGTTTTTATTGTGAATATACTATTGTTTGCTGTTATTAAAAGATCAAAATGAAATGAAAATGACGCAGTGTCATACTGCATACACATGTACTACAACCTAAAATTAAACTATCTTAACTAAATATAATTGAAATGGCTATTAATTGTTGACAAAAAGATAAGTATTAATGAATAAAGAAGTTTGAAACCATTCAACCAAATATTACACTAACATAAAATAACTTTGCATCTGTCTGACAAAATGTATCAATTCCATTAATAAACAACCCTTCTTGCTTACACTAAGTACCTCATTAACCACACTAATAATAATGAATACATATCAAGTGGTAAATAAACTGCATAAGCAATCCATATCCAAGCTTTAAACAATCTCCAGCAAAAAAATTTAAAATTTGAAGGCTATTTCTTTTTTTTTAAATATAATATAACTATTCAGTGCAGATACAAAGTATCTTAAACCCTTGTGCCCCATTCAGATGGTCATTATATATATATATATATATATATATATATATATATATATATATATATATATATATATATATATATATATATATATATATATATATATATATATATATATATAATTTTATAAAAATGCTTATATTTACTTACACTACAAAACCACTAATTAATTACTTTCTTTAACCACACTTGATGTTGTTTTTTTTATTTTTATTTTACTTGAAATTAAAGCATGGGGGGTCCTGTTGTAAAAATTAGTAATTGAGTTAATTAATTTATAGACACCCATAATTTTAATTGAAGTTGAATATAAAATTACCATTTGTGACTGAAGAAGCAATTATTTTTTGGCTTTTTAATGCCAAGTAAATAAAAGCACTTATAATAATATATGTATTTATATATATTATTTTTTTATTTTTTAGTATTCACTTATGTTTTATAGTTATTCTTATTTAAAATAATGAAGAATAAAAATATTGCCTTTATTCTTGTAACAAATTAAAAGAAATTTGTAGCACATTAAAAATTGATCCCAATATTGTTTTGTTTATCAGAAATGAATTTTAAAAAAAACAACAACTTAAATTTCATCCATTTTAAAAGAAGTAACTTCAATCAAAATTAAGATTTTTTTATTTTAACTGATTGTTAAGACTTTTAATGTAATCTTTTTTAATATATAAAATAATTTAAAACAGTACTTCCCTCTTTTGTTCATCACACAACACTTACTGAAGTGATGTCAATGTGAATGTAAGTTAAACCACCAATTGAATTACATTACTAAACCATTTATAAGCTCTGAAATATTTTATTGCATGTTTAAATGCCATTGATTTCTAACACAGAATACAAAATTTGAAATAAATTCATTTGATAGAAGTATGTTAAAATTTTATTAAAAATTCATCATAAACAAATAAATAGACATAATTTCTAAGTTAAATAAAATCATTTAAAATAGATGATATGATAAATGTATGAAAGAAAATTTTAGATGGAATTATTTAATTTCAAAAAAAAAGGATCATTAAAACTTATATTTTCCAAACTGTCAAGCATTTTAAATAATGAGAAGAGACAAGAAAAAATATCTTTGGAGAATGACAAAGTTTAAGAAAATAATTGAATTATTATTTATATTTAAAAAAAACAGGTGAAAAAATATAATTTATTTTGTCAAAGCTGCATACCACATGTCTACATGATGAAGATGTACCAGATATTTTGAAGAACTATATATGAGTTGTCTTGCATTGTTAGCCGAGAGGTATCACAGCCACCATGCAAGCAAGAAGTTGGTTGCAGACGGTTGTGGGTTCGCGTCCCGGCCGATGCTATGACATATGAAAAAAAAAAAAAAAACTATATATGAGTTATTATGTTTTAATGAAACATGATGAGACATTATTTTCTGATAAAAATTGGCCTGTCCTAGGTTTAATATATGAGGAAAATTCCCATTAAAGCATGGTGAATTTTATAAAAAAAATATTCTTCTAAAATTAACATATAAGAAAATGTCATTAGTTTTAAAGGAAACAACTAACATTCACTAATTATTAAAAGACAAAACTAGGATCAAAGCGAATGATGACCAAGTCTAACATATTTTAGGTTATTAAATATATATTTTGAATCATGTCTGAATTAATTAAGGAGGTATATTTCTTTCTTGATATCTTGAACAACTATCAATATAAGATTGATTTTGTAAACAATAAAACAAAGTTGTGGGAGGTGAGTTTATTTATGCAGAAATAGATATCCCTATCTAAAATCACATGCATAATAACAATTATTTGCATAAAAAAAGAATAAAAATGATAAAAGATTCATAATTACATGTCAACTATTGACAAAAATTTTATCATCAAAAATCATAACAGTCAACCTTGGCAATATAAATAAAAATGATTTCATCTAAAAATGCAATGGCAATAGAAAAATATGTTTAAAGATCTATAATAAAAATATTAATGTTAAATCCCATGTTATATACTGTGAATAAAAATGATGATTTCCCAATTATTTATTTATAAAAACTTTCTTATAGAAACATCAAATATATTTTGTAACAGCAGTAAGGATTGAGGAAATAGATTTGGAACAGGAATGATTTATATCTGCATAATATGGTGAAACATATAGATCCAAATGATATGAAAAACTATAACAAATATATCTGGACTATTAGAAATAGCGATACATAGTATATATAAGAGTAAAATAATTTTACCTTATCAAAATAGAATTTAATAAAAAACATATCTGTGAGATATTGATGATTTATATGTGTGTGAAACATGTACGCAGGTCTGTTAATTGTATAACATAATTATATTAAGCATTTGATTATGATGCAATATTCACAATAATTTCGGTTTATATAATGGTGAAGATAAAAAAATGATAGATTTAAAAAAAAAAAAAACAAGTAATATAAAAACATTAAAACTGAGAAAATATAAACATTACTATAAACAAGAAATTAAAAAAAACATTTAAAAAAATATTTATTTTAAATGTATTCATAAATTCTGAAATTTCATTTACAATTTTTAAATGAAAAATTATATTAAAAAGTTTTATTTAATTTACATAATATTGCCTAACACGTAATAGCAATCCTATTTTAAGCTACTCTATAAAAATGAAAATGAGTTATAATCTCATTGTTAGGTAAACACTCTACTAGTCCTACATTTAAAGGGCTCCACTTTTTCCAACAAAATAGATTCAGATTTAATAATTTATTTTCAAATATTTATTTAATAATAATGTAGATAAGATATAACTTAGAAGAGTAAATATATATTATTAACTGGATTTGGGCTTTGAATATACATGTATATACATATTCAGCATATACAAGCATGTAAATATAAGCAGTTGCTTTCAAGAACTGCTGGCAAACTTAATTTTTTTACATAATAGAATATAATTTTTCTTTCTGAAATAATTTATAAATTTGTAATAATTTATTAAGACAATTCAGTTTAAGGCATTGTATTAGTTAAAAAAAGCCTTCACTTTATACAAGTTTTTTTTTGTTCCTTTCTCTCTACACACACACACACACACACATATATATATATATATATATATATATATATATATATATATATATATATATATATATATATATATATATATATATATATATATATTTATTACAAAAACAGTCAAAAAACAATACAAGATTTACAGACATGTAGTTTTTGCCAATATAATGATAAATTGATTTTTTTTTAAATGACATATTCTATATATTCAGAGAACAAATCACTTTTTATCATTGAGAGAATTGTGATCATATTAAAAAGAAAATTTAAAAAAAAACAAAAAAAACAATTTATTTTTAACAATTAAAGCATCTGTGTTTAATAAAATAAATAATATAATTATCATTTATATAAAATGTGTAATGAATTTTGCTTAGGAATATAGACATGCTTTACAAAGTGAATATTTTTTTTCTTCACTGCCTTTAATTTACAATTCTGCTTAAAGCAATTTTAATGTTCAGCACCGTAATCATAGATGTTTTCATTTATTCTGTGTGCTATTGTATGGTGGCTGATCTTAATATATAAATACACTGCTTACATATTCCAGTGGTTTTATAATTGGATGTTATTAGTTCTTTTAATTATTATATTGTAATTGTTGTGATTTAACATATCTTCTTTCTCTTTCTAACATCAAATTCTAAACATACTAGTTTGACATTTTAGAATCAGAATGGTGTCTTCCATATGTTCTGAATTTTCTTTAGCCTTTTGTATATGTGCTTATGTTGTGTTATCTTTTTGTTATTTAGGTTTGAGATTCCCTGTAGTATACTGTTGTGCATTGTGGGCTTTTGCATTGTACTTTATATATTATAGTGGACATTTTTTTCTACTCTATCTTTGGCAATATTGATCAATTTGTTAAAGCTGATTAATATTCCAAAGCCTACATTATTTCTTTGTTTATAAATGTTTTTTTTTTAATTTTAGTTGTTATCTGGTATATAAAGCATTGTGTTCCATAATTTGTTTTCATTTTGCCTTCTTAAATTCTGCTTTATTTTGTTATTTTGATCTACATCATAACAACTTTGCATGTGTAGATCAGATCATAAAAAAGAAAAGATAATAGAGGCTTGGTACATTGTAGACAATTCATAAAAAATAAAAGCACTAATAGCATTTATTAATTGAACTGCTATAATGTGTACATTAGCTCATTCACATTCAGCCATGTCATCGTATGAAATAAAAGAGCTGTGATTATAGTGCACAGCACAAAAATGAATTAAACTGAATGCAAAACTAAAACAGTGAAGAAAGAATAATTATGTATTTCATAAAGCTTATGAACATACATATTCAAACATTATTACATATAAATAACAAAGTTTAAAATAAAATATTTAATATGTGTCCAGCAGAATTAAATTTTGAATTATGTTTAGATTTTTTTTCTTTGTATTTTGTGATTCTTTTAGTTAATTAAAGTTGCTTAAAATGAAATTAATGGAATACTTAGAAATTATATTTTGTTTTACATTTTGAAATCTTTTGAATTTTTCTTAATCCTAATTGAAAAATGAGCTATTTTAGTTTTAAAAACAATATTTTTAAAAAGAATATTTTTTATTATTATGAAAGTTGACTTTATAAAATGAAAGATTTTTTTTATTGATTTCTTGATTTGTTGTTTAATCATGACTGAATATTAATTTTAATTTATATAGTATGCCACTTTTTTAATTATTATTAATTGCTTTTTAGTTCATGGATATTATCTTGGTTATAGAAAATGTTTTTTTTTTTTAAAAAAAATGTCTATAAAGCTCTTTATTATAAATATTATTTAAAGTATAATTCTCAATCTAGGTTTTTTTCTTTCTACCAGTATTCACTATACTGCATCCTGAAACAAGAAACCTAAAACAATGGATTTTTTTTTCTTAAGAAAATAATCTGATAAATATTTGTTAGCTTGATGACTTCTTCTAATCAAAAATTCAGGATTGGACCATTGAATCAAGTTAGTAATTGTATGACACTTCATTTGTGTGTCTTTTTATGAAATAAAGTTGAACATTTTAATTTGTATCATTCTGAATAAATAATGACACTAAACTAATGAAAAATATTAGTACAAAAATTTGAATTCATGCATTTTTAACAAATTAGATTCAGAAAGATTTTATTGAATTGTTTGTAAATATAATGTTTGAAATGATAAATGATTTTTAATAGTAATTCTAAATTATAAAATTGATAGTTCTCAAAAAAATTAAACTAATATATATATATATATATATATATATATATATATATATATATATATATATATATATATATATATATATATAATCAAAATTACCCAAAATTCACAACTCAAACCAGAAAATAAACTCTAAGCCACAACCAATGTTTCACAGCTACAAGAAAACATCTCTAGTGAAATTATTATATCAAATTCAATAAGGGATTTGAGAGTTCCATTCATGACTTTTTAATGAAATGGACAGTTGAATAATTAGAAGGGTGAGAAGATAAAAATTACTCACAATTTCACTTACTTCCCATACACCATTAATGTTAAAATAACTTTTAAGTAAGTTGATTGCTTCAGAATCATGAAGATTCTTTAATTCTTTCTTTTATTTCATTTTTCACAAAAAATATTATTCCTATAGTAGTGTATATTATTCCTTGTTTTTGTCAAAAGATGTATATAAGTCAGGGTCATTTGAGCTTAAATGAAAAAATAAAAGTTCATTTCTTTAATCAACATTTGTCTTTAAAAATGTCCTCAAGATTTATCTTCTTTATCACTGAGGAAAAACATGCATTAATAAATCTATAGGGAGTATGAAAATATCACATATTAATAAACAGTAATTATATAATAACCTGTGTAAAGTAATCTAGTTCAGTCATTGATCATACTAGGTATTAACAATATTTTCTGAACAGGACTATTTAGATTGTCCACCATATTAGAATAAATATTACTAAGCATCTCTATTAAAAATTAATTTATCCAGGTAATGTTTATCAACAAAATAAAACCAACTAGAACACTGCTCCAACATCAATAGATCAATTCACCATACAAAGTAAACTGCAATAAGAAGTGAAGTCATATATCATTGCCCTAAACAATGATGTATGCATGGGATATCTATTTAATTGATAATTAAACAGAACTCAATTCAAATCTATTACTAACTAAACTCTGACATACTTTATGAATTTAATATTATTTTTAGTAATTCAAATTTATCTTACTATTCAATCATATTCTATTTAAATCAACTAGTTTCTAAAATAATTATAATTACATTTTCAGAAAATGCTTTGTAAACCTATACACTATTTTAAATGTTTAAACAAAATAAACCTTTACTCAATTTTATATTTATTTTAGTAAATCGTTAAACATAATATAAAAATTTCATTATTATCATACAGTAGAGTGATGCACAATTATTTCTACATTTATATTCTAAAATGAAATACTCCACAAGAATTTATTATCAATAAATCTATTAGGTAATTTCACATTTTACAGTACCCAATCACATTATATAAAATATGCCCTAAGTTTTCATTGGATGTTTACTAAATTACCATTGCTTATATTGTTTATTCACTTAAATCTCTAATCAATCTATTATAAAATGGTCTTTGTAACAATTAAGCTATATATGATAATAATTGGCAGCTACCCAAGCCAAAGATAATATTCGGTTAAGTTAGTTAATAAAATTTATGATCTCCACCTCAAAGAAATTTAAAAAGTAATTAAGATAAGTCATTCTGACTAATGACAAAACACAATCGATTAAGATTTTATAACCGACAAAATAAGCAAATAGATCATCAACTCTGAGCTAATGAAATTATTTTACTAGTAATATTGATTTAAATAAATATACAAATATTTGAATACATTAATGAATATAAAATGTATATGTAATAGGATTTAAAAATGATGATGTACAAAATATATCATATATCTAATTCTAGTTTACTTACCATGATGAGTTTGAGTCTTGGACCAAATTTTAAGTACCAAAATTATCTTGCACATTCAAAAAAAAAAAAAAAATTAACAGATTTGTCTGATTTTAAATCAATTCTAAATTTATTGGTTTATAAAATAAAAATGATTAACAGTAATAATAAAATATATATAAAAAAACATCAATTGATGTTTTGCAATTAATTAAAACAATAAAAATAATAAAATATTTGTGTAACTCTAAATGTGTTGTGTGAGAATAACTCTAGATGAAAACGAAAGGAGAGATTTGAAATATCATAGGCACTGATAAAAGAAAATGTGATTGAATAAATATTGAACTTTATTTATTAATTAATACACTAACAATTAAACAAACATAAAAAATCTATTACAATTTAAATCCTTTTTTATCTGACATTCTCAAGTTAAATTTTGAACATACAAAAATTTAAATATTTGGAAACAACAGGTTGTATTAACCTAAATCATCAGATACAAGCCTAAATGTGAACTAAATGAATCTCTCTAACCTTTTTATTGCATGAATTCTATCAGTATATATTATTTACATATCTTTGGTAAAAAAAAAAATATCCACATATATGCAAAAAAATCATGCCATATATAAGAGAAAGTCTATCCATATTCACTCATTATTTCCAATCCTAAAGTGTAGAGAAAAAATGTTTTGAATAGAGAAAATAGGTCTGTGTAGTAACTGACACAAATATGAATTTAATTCCGTTTGCATTTAACTTTCAATGTTTCTTTTGAAGTATATAAATAACCAGCTTTCAAAACAACAGATGCCAAATTACATATCACTGGCTGCTTTAAATTTACTTTTTCACTGGCAATAATGCTCAAGAGAATTTATTTAATGGCATGATCCAGTTAAAATTAAGTGAAGAATTAATAGTATCTTTTTTTTATTATTATTTACGAGAATGGAATTTAAATAGCTTATTATAATATAAGTTCAGTTAATGAAGCTTGTAGATTTTTCTTGATTTGAAGTATGATATCCATAGAACATAATGCTATTTATATCCATCACACATAAATGAATGCAATTCTGGATTTTTAAACACAGAATATCTTTATATAACTGACCTATAATACGAGGTATTTTTGATGGGATTTTCTTCCTTTCACATTTTTGTCATTTCCTCTGTATTTTCATTAACAATCTGCTCCACCAAATGGACAGATAGTTAAAATTTTTATTCTTCCATAGTTTTACGAATTAACTATTTAAATAATAAAATTTAATAATTTTTTGAAGCAGAGAAAAATGATCCATTCTATGCACTGAAAAAAATGATAAGAACTCAAATTACAGTTTTTTCTTTCTATTTATAATATACTCTTAATGACATTATTGTTGTCATAACAACTGTTGAAAATCAGTCAAATTTAACTCAATGATGAATAGTCTGTTCAAAAAAGTTTTGCCTCCTTTTTGTAAGTGAAATGGAAATTTTAAGAGAATTGGAAACATTGAAAATGAAATCTAAGTTTGATATGATTTTTTTTATTATAAACCACAATAAAATATTTATATTACAAATTTGATACATTCTAATAGATATATATTTTTTAATAATAATTTTCCCAAAAGTAATTTACAAACAAATACATGGGAAACATAAAATACTTAATTTTGTTATAGGTGTTGCTATGGTGAATGCAATAACAGAAATTGAAATGTGTAATACTTAATGATAGTATTGATTTTAGTCAACTAATCTTTTGTGATACACTTATCAATTTCCAAAATCTTTTTATTTATTTACCTGTTTATATTATTTGCTGAGATTGATTACAACAGATTTAGGATTTTGAACCGATTATTAGCAGTGAACAATATTATTTTAAAGCATTAGGTTGCCATGGTTATCAAGTTCACTTTGTATTTCAAGATCTCTATTATCCATGGATCAAGTGAAAGGAGAACTAAACAAGATCAACAAACTTCTTTATTTTTTTAATACTTTGTCTTACAGTTAATCTGAGTACTTACAATGCATATATATATATATATATATATATATATATATATATATATATATATATATATATATATATATATATATATATATATATATATATATATATATATATATATATATATATATATATATTGAAGCAGTCGGATCTGAGTTTGATCCTGGCTTCATGACATCTAGCCATAAGCCCACTTCAAACCCTAGTACTAACCTTAAATTTCCGATGCAATGGGGCTTTATACGTTCAATTCACACTAATTTCCATAAAGAAAACTTGTTTTATAAATGCGTATTAAAATTAATTCTTTCAGATTTAAATTAATCAATTCTAATAATAAATTCATAATAAAATTATTCATGAATTTATATATATTACAACTGCGGGGATTGTGCATATATATATTTGTAAATATTTAAATATGTATAAATGTTCAAAAGTTTCATTGCGTCAGGAATATTTGTTTTTACTTTTAAATAATTTGTTAAAGTTTTATTGATTAAAAGCTTCATTCTTTTGATAAGCTTTCAGATTTTCCCTTTCCAAAAACAATAGTTAAAGTTTTATTAATTAGAAAAAAATATAAGGATTTCTTAATTAAAATCATTTTTTGATTTTAAGAATTCATTTTCTAATTAGAAAATGAATTCAAGTAAATGAGTTTGAAAGCCTTATCGAAGGAATGTATCTAAAAACAACCAGTAAATCTAAAAACATTGATAATGAAAGAAGCGCTAGCCTGAAGGCATCAGAGGAGAGTATATATATCTCTGAAAAGTTTGGAGAAAAAAAAGACATCTTTGTTGTAGAGAAGTACAGTAAACTCTCTGCATTTTAAATAGTGTTTTGATCATGGTAAGGGGTTAAACATCAGGAATCTGGCTTCTGGTTCCTGAAGTCCCCTGAAAATCTTCAATGGAGCTGCAGAATCTTTTCCAGAGAAATCATGCTGCCAAAATCAAATAAAATGCTGTTCAAGTAATCAACTAAATGCATGCCTACATTTTTACCAACTTGGATGTGTAACCTAAGGATCCAGCCTAGAATAAATGGGCAATATATTTCCATAATGAACCTTAAACTTTCTGGCCAGTTCCGAACTTTACTTTACACTCCGTTTAAGAGCTCTTTTCATTCTATAAATGTCATAATCTCTGTGAAAACTTACTTTTATTTTTGCTATTATATCATAATTCTCTCAACTTCTAGTCTTTAACTTTCTCTTTTCTTACTTGGCGGTTCATTTATATATATATATATATATATATATATATATATTTGTGTAATTTATTAATTTTGTTATTTTAATTATATGCCAATAATCTTTCGACTCGATAAACTCCTTTGTTCTATTTGCCTTACGTAGAAAATATAATATTAAATCTGATAATAATTCTCACCCATTAGAACTAGATTTATACAGTTCTATCAATCATCGAATTGAAAAAAAATATTAAATGTGTGTTATTTTTATAATTGGCTAATAATAAATTATTAGCTCCGTTTCTAATCTATGCCACCACTATTTTCTTGTTCCACTAATATTTATTTATTCAAATATAATCTTAAAATGTTTTTATTGCAAAAGGGTGATAAAGGAATCAAATATATTCTAATTCAAATTTCTGTTACTCGCTATTAAGATTCAGGAAGGGCACAATGATTGGGGCATAATTAATATGATTTACAAATACTTTAAAATAGTTTTTGTTAAAACCTTGTTTGACTAATTAATTTGATCAAATCATCACGTAGAGCATTCTATATGGGTTTCATTTTTCAAATGATGACTGTCAAGTCATCATCTTCAATGTTGCTGGCATAGGGCTATCGTTCATTTTGCATGCTTGTCGGTAGTAATATTTCTGTTATTTCAAATAATCGAGAAAGAAAGCACCTCCTCCCCAGTTCATGTTATAATTGGAACAAGGGCTCATTGTTATGACTCGGCCTGATCTCCCTCATGTTCCACATTTCAAAAGGGCAGTAAGACTTGTGAAAGACAAGCTGCCACGAGACTTAAACTACCGACCAGCGATTATCTTTTATTTTCTAGCTCATAATTTGTCAGCACTGTCACCTCTCTGTTCCAGTAAAGCCCACTCTGATGCTCGTAATTCGTGATGAAGTGATTTCATTTAAACTTGAACAAATTCTCGGTTATATTTAATTAAATAAGTTTTCCAATCAAGATTAAAGTTAGGCCCTAAAATATGTATCTTGCTCTTTATGAATGGATTTGCGAATGTGAAAATAAATATCACATTCTTTCATATAAAATTAGAGTAATAATTTCTGTTATTAATGAATACCTTTATCTGCTTTTATTTTCTTGTTGGGGGCATAGACATAGACTTTCAAGTATTGTTTAATACTCATTGGCATATAATAAGAACCACCACTCTTATTATTATTATAAATTATGTTAAAGGCTAGAGGTGATTAATATAATCATTATTTAAAATTCAAACAAAACAAATTATTATTATTAAATATTTTCTAAACACACTTGGTTTCTTCATTCTTAATTCCTTTATAATTATTTTAATGTTAATGCTCGCTGTCTGTGTTGGAAACCTGAACATATACATATGATTCTATTTAAAATTAATTTTAGTCAGTTTATTATCAGATATTAATGTCAGTTCAGGGGTCTCTGATCCTCACCAACCATTGAGCTAGTTTCTTGGCACATAGCACTGTGCCGTCAACTTATACTAATCTGATCTAGTGAGTTGGGTTTGAATTCAGTTTGATTCAGCTGAGTTTGGGTTCGATTTGCATACAGGTGATGGGTTTTTCGACTGACACAATATATATATATATATATTGTAACGGTCAGGTTTGTACATTTGCTCAACAGACTGAGAGTCCAAGCCAGAGAACCAAAAGCTGAGAAAGTCGGGATAGTAATACCCTATGTCTGATCATACCCTAACTCCCTCACTCGTGCTTCCAAGTCATCCACCGCGAATGATATGCCTGAAGTTACACTCGATATATCTTTGATCACATTCCAGCAATAGCAAAGCAGTAAAACATGAGACATCCCCCCTATTACATATTCTATTATATATATTAACTAGTGATTCGTAAGATAATGAGCAAGTAATGAGACTGAGACAAATTTATATTTCATAAATTTAATATAACATTTAATAAATACTAAAGCATAGTAATTGGTTTATAGCTAGCTCACATGCAATTGAGTGGATTTTCTGGGTTATAAAATAATAGTACAAAGCACTGAGTGGATTCTCAGGGTTATAAAGCAATATTACAAAGTAATGAGTGGATTCTCAGGGTTATAAAACAATATCACTAAGCAATAAGTGAATTCTCGGTGTTATAAAATAATATTACAAAGCATTGGACTTTTTAATAAGCTTCTGTCATCTTTCATGTTCTAATTCATGCCATATTTTATATATTTGAAATTACATAGGTATACTTTTTTTCCTGGAGTTAGTGACCCAACTTGTGGCTTAGACTAAGTACACAACCCTGAGTAGAGTATATATATTTTTCGTTCCAAACATCATTGCCGTATGACAAAAAATAGGTATAAATTAAACAAAACAACTCATAATCTAGTATTATCATTGATAAATAATTGAGTTTGTAAATAATTTAAATAAATTTGTGATTCAGAGAGGGATGATCTTGAGAATGATCAAGCAAGAAATAGAAATACACAAATGATCAAGCAAAAAAAAAAAAAATACACGCGAACTGAAAAAAAAAAATTTTAAGGGAGAAACCTCAGGTGGCTAGACAGAAGCTGGGTGAGTCTGAAAAATTAATTTATTATTTAGATGTGCTTATTATATAGTTAATTATATATTATGTAGAAATATCAGTTGGCAAATAGCAAAAAGAAAATGGGCAAAGAACAGGAGTGATTGAGTTAGTGATAGGTAGTCAGTTCTGGGGAGTAAACGGCAAGCCAGCTGTCAGATAAATAAAAATTAAAGAGGCAGATCAAAGATTGGGATAGAACTAAAATATATATAAAAATAAAAAATAGAATGGAAGGAGAAAGAAAAGAAAAGATGGAGGAGGAACTCATCATAATGACACTAATAAAATGGATAATGGAAAATGAAAAAGGAGAAAGAAGATATGAAGAAAAAAGAAAAGAAGAGGGAAGGACATATAGAGAAGAAATGGAAGAAGAAGAAAGGAGATATAGAGAGGAAAGAGAAGAAGAAAAAAATAAGATTTAGAGAAGAAAGGGGAAAAGACAGGGCTGAAAGGGAAGAAAAAGTGAGGAGAGAGAGAAGAAAGAGAAAAAAAGTGAGGAGAGATAGAGAAGAAAGAGAAAAATGTGAAAAGTGATAGATAAGAAAAAGAAAAAAGTGAGGAGAGATAGAGAAGAAAGAGAAAAACAAATGAAAAGAGATAGAGAAGAAAAGAAGAGAAAGAGAGAGGAGACGCTTCACCATATGGAGCAAATATCAGAATGACAAAGGAAGCCTCTACATAAAAAGTTAGAGGTAAGACTAGAAATAGAGAAAGAAATAGTAGAAGATTTAGAAAGTGAGTTAAAGATAGTGAATAAAGAAACCACAGAAGAAAATGTAGATGTAGTACAGGAGTTGCAGGAGAGAGTAGATAAGGTAGAAAAGGAGCAGGAAGAGATAGAGGTAGAAGATAAAGAGCTATCACAGAGAAGCATAGGTTTAGCTAATGGAGTCAAGGTGGAAATAAAAGAAGCAAAGGATAGGACAGTACAAAGAGAAGTCAGAGTGGAAGATAAAAACCCATCAGAAATGGAAATAAAAGTAGATTC
Organism: Epiperipatus broadwayi; assembly: GCA_028023455.1. NCBI lineage: Eukaryota > Metazoa > Onychophora > Udeonychophora > Euonychophora > Peripatidae > Epiperipatus > Epiperipatus broadwayi. Next base: position 119,814 of record JAQFVV010013290.1, read on the forward strand.
TAAATTCCCTTCTGAAATTCAAGTACCCAAAGTAGAAAACAAAGAATGTGGGCAGAGCAATACAAGACCCAGAGGAGAAGAGCATCTTAGGGAAGAGGTGGACAAAGAAAGTATGAAGGGAGTCATGATGGAGCAACAACAGCTTCAATACATTCTAAACTCCATAAAAAACCCAAAGTCAAACTCATGAGAGAAAATAAAAGGATTGGACGGTATCACTTTAAGAGACCTTGTAGTGCATAGTATAAATAAGAATGATTCCACAGGGTTCCCACCTCACAGACATTATTTTGGTAAGACTTTCCCACCAGTAATACCCATACCATTAAAAATAGAGAATGAAGCAGTGGACCACCAACAGGACAAAAAGCAGGCTTCAATTCACGTAAAATGAGCAGCAGAGTATAGGGGAAGAAGACAAAAACCAACATATAAATTCAATGTAGGAGACTGGGTTTGGGTGAGAGAATATGCCTTCCAGTAGCTGCCTTCTATCCAAATACAAAACATTTTATCCTCTCTACAATGGGCCGTATCAGTTCAAGGAAAGTTGGGGAAACAATGCTTTCATGTTGCATAAAAATCAACACATGCTGGGTACATATAATGCAAGGAGTTTGAAACCATGCTTATTAAAGTTACCTGATTAGAAGTTCTCTTAGAGCTAGGTGTAGGGAAATTATATTGTGGTTTTTTTAGTTTATGGATAATTAGAATAAGTTTTACCTATTTAACCTTATTTATTTATCTTATTTAACCATATTTTCTAACCTATAGTAATAGAAAGTTAGTAAATAGAATTAGCTTTCTATTTATTCATTGTAGAGTGAAAATAATTAGAATTTACTTATTTAATCATATTTTATAACTTATAGTAATAGGAAGTTAGTAAATAGAATTAGTATTCGCTTATTTGTCCATTTATATAGAGCGAGAGTAATTAGAATTTATCTTATTTAATCATTTAGTTATATTTAATCTTATTACAAAAATTATATAACGTCAGAATAATCAGAAATTTTATTATCTTAGCTAATCATATTTATATATTTAATAATTACATTATGTTAATCATGTTTAACTATGCTGGAGCAGAAGGGTTGGAGTATTAGCTGCTTGCATCACCAGAGAGGGAAAGGAGAGATTGAAGATAGTAGACCAGATTAGTAAAAAAAAAAGAAAGAAAAAGGAATATATAAATAAAAGTTTTGTAGAAAGACTAGTAAAAACATGAGCTACAAAAAAAAAAGAGAATAGAGGAAGAAGAAAGGTCTTTTTTTATTTATTTTTTTTGTCCGGGAATGGATTTCTATGAAAGAGTTACATCTGTTTCACCTATTATCTTCGATAATAGTATATATTTGTTGTACTCAGATGGTGTGTATTTCTTAAATTTTATAAAACTTTGTGCTTATAATATTGCTAGTATGTGCGTATTGTATCGGTCGAAAAACCCACCACCTAAACTGCAAATCGGATTCAAACTCAGCTGAACCAAAACTGAATTCAAACCCAACTCAAGCTCAGATTAGTAGAAATCGACAGCACAGTGCTATGCACCAAGAAACTAGCTAAACAGTTGGTGAGGATCAGAGACTCCTGAACTGACATTAATATCTGATAATAAATTGACTAAAAATAATTTTAAATCGAATCATATGTATATGTTCGGGTTGCCAACAGACAGCAAGCATTAACATTAAAATAATTATAAAAGAATTAAGAATGAAGACACCAAGTATGTTTAGAAAATATTTAATAATAATAGTTTGTTCTGTTTGAGTTTTAAATAATGATTATATTAATTAATTCTAGTCCTTAAACAGAATTTATAATAATAATAATAATAATAAGAGTGGTGGTCCTTGTTATATGCCAACAAGTATTACACAATATTTGAAAGTCTATGTCTATGTCCCCCCACAAGAAATAAAAGGGAGATAAAGGTATTTATTAGTAAAAGAATTTATTACTCTAATTTTATATGAAAGAATGTGGTATTTATTTTCACATTCGCAAATCCATTCATGAAGAGCAAGATACGTATTTTAGGGTATAACTTTAATCTTTATTGGAAAACTTATTTAATTAAATATATCTGATAATATGTTTGACTTTAATTGAAATCACTTCATCCCGAATTACGAGCATCGGAGCGGGCTTTACTGGAACAGAGAGGTAACGGTGCTGACGAATTATGAGCTATAAAGTGAAATTGAAAGATGATGGCTAGTCGATAATCGAAGTCCTATGGCGGCTTGGGTCTGACAAGTCTTATGCCCTTTGACTAATATGAACAGGAGAGGAAGAGCTTTCTTCCTCGATAATTTAAATAACAGAAATATGATCACCGACCAGCCTAACGGAGCGGAAGATTGCCCTACGTCAGCAACGTTCAAAGATGATGACTTGATAGTCATCGTTTGAATACTAAAACCCATATAGAATGCTCTACATGATGACTTGATCAATTAATTAAAGTCAAACGAGCTTTTAATGAAAACCATTTTAAAGTATTTGCAAATCATATTATTTATGCACCAATCATCGTGCCTTTCCTGAATCTAAATAGCAATTAACTGAAATTTGAATTAGAGTATATTTAGTTGATTCCTTTATCGACCCTTTTGCAGAAAACATTTTAAGATTATATATAGGAATAAATACATATTGGTAAACATGAGAAAATAGCTGGGGCATAGATTGGAAATGGAGCTAATAATTTATTATTAGCCAATTATAAAAATAGTAAACATGTAATAATTTCTTTCAACTCGATGATTGATAGAACTTATAAATTTAGTTCTAATGGGTGAGAATTAACTATCAGAATTAATCTTATATTACTTGTATAAGGCAACGGAAATAAAGGAGATCATCGAGTCGAAAGATTATTGGCATATAATTAAAAATAAATGACATTAATAAATCACATGATAAATATATATGTAATATAGTAAATGAACCGCCAAGTAAGAAAAGAAAAAGTTTAAAGACTAGAGATTGAGATAATTATGATATAACTTTACATATGTATAAATAGAAGGTTTTATAAATATTATACATTAAAGAATAAAAGAGCTCTAAAAGAAAGTGTAAGATAAAGTTCGGAACTGGCCAGAAGGTTTAAGGTTCATTTTATATATATATATATATATATATATATATATATATATATATATATATATATATATATATATATATATATATATATATATATATATATATATATATTACCCAATCTTCCATGCTGAGCTCCTTCAAGTTACACATCCGGGTGAGGAAAACATAGGCATGCATTTAGTTGATTACTTGGACAGCATTTTATTGATTTTCATTATTTTAGCAGCATGATTGGTCTGGAAGAGATTCAGCAGCTCTATTGAAGATTTTCTGGGGACTTCAGGAACTGATAGCCAGATTCCTGACGTTTAGCCCTTCACCATGATCGAAATACAATTTAATACGCACAGAGTTTATTGCACTTCTCTACAACAAAGATGGCTTTTTCCCAAACTTTTCAGACCTATATATGCTGTCCACAGATGCCTTCAGGCTCGTGCTTCTTTTATTAACAATGTTTTTAGATTTACTGGTTGTTTTTAGATACATTCATTCGATAAGGCTGTCAAACTCATTACTTGAATTCATTTTCCAATTAGAAAATGAAATCGTAAAATCTGATAATGATTTTAATTAGGAAATCCTTATCTTTTTTTTCTAATTAATAAACTTTAACTGTTGTTTTTGGAAAGGACAATCTGAAAGCTTATCGAAAGAATGTAGCTTTTAATCAATAAATTATTTAAAAATTAAAGAAAAACAAATATACCCGACGCAATGAAAACTTCGAACAATAGAATAAAAATAAATTATTGAAAACTTTAATAGAATTGATCAATTTAATCTGAAAGAATTAATTTTAATATGCATTTATAAAATAAGTTTTCTTTAGGGAAAATAGTGTGGATTGAACGTCTAAAGCCCCATTGCATCGGAAATTTAAGGTTAGTACTAAGGTTTGAAGTGGGCTTAGGCTAGATGTCATGAAGCTAGGATCGAACTCAGATCCGACTGCTTCAGTATATAATCGTCCTATTAATTATAAATATAAAAATACAGTCTCAAATATTTATCATCATTATCATCAACCATTATCAATCCACTGCAGGATGAAGGTCTCTCCAAGTTTAATCCATCTTCTCCAATCTTTAGCTTCTCTTTTCCACAACACCCCTGAACATTTTCTTATTTCATCGATCCATCTCACATGTGGTCTCTTTCTGGGTCTTTTACAATATCTTGGAATCCAGTTTAAAATTTCAATTGTCCATCTATTATCATTTCTTCTAGCAATATGTCCAGCCCAACTCCATTTCAATCTTTTATTTTTTTCAATAAGGTCAGTAACACCTGTTTGTTGTCTTACCCATACATTGTGTTTTCGATCTCTTCTTGTTACTCCCAACATACATCTCTCCATACTCCTTTGAGTGGTCTGAAGTCTCTATATTGCTCTTCTATAAAGTGACCAAGTCTCAGATCCATAAGCAAGAACTGGTAAAACACATTTGTTAAAAACCATCCTTTTCAAACACATAGGCATATTTCCTTTTAGTATCAAGTTATTTCTAACAAATGTACTCCAACCAAGTTTAATTCTATGATTAATTTCCTCCATTATGTTTCCATCTGTATTAATAATCTGACCAAGGTATTTGTAACTGTTAACTTCTTCTAATTCTTCATAATCAATCTTTATTTTCATATTTTGAGCAAATCGATTAAACATTACTTTAGTCTTTTTAACATTTATCTTTAGTCCTACTTTTCTACTTTCATCTGCTAACTCCTGCAACATTTCCTGCAGTTCTGACACATTATTTGCAAAAACAACTACATCATCTGCAAAATCTAAATGACTTAAATACTCTCCATTTACTTTCATTCCTTTAGTTTCCCATTTTAATCCACAAAATACTTCTTGCAGCACTGCTGTAAAAAGTTTTGGTGATATGGAGTCACCTTGTTTTACACCTTTCTCAATGTTGATTTTTTCAGTATCATTATGTAATCTAATTGTTGCTGTTGCATTTTTATAAATATTCTTTAAAATATGACAATAACCTGGATCTATATCTTGATTATCCAATGCTTTGATCACTGAAGAAATGTGTATAGAATTGAATGCCTTTTCATAATCTACAAATCCAAAACATAATGACAACTCATATTCATTTGTCCTTTCTATGACTTCTCTCAATACCTGGATATGATCTATTGTACTAAAACCACTTTTAAATCCAGCTTGTTCTCTTGGTTGGTGGAAATCCAAAGTTCTCTGTAGACGAGTTGTAATTATCTTGGTAAAAATTTTATATAAACTGATAAAAGGCTGATAGGTCTGTAATTTCTAATATCTTCTTTATCACCTTTTTTAAATATTAATATTATTACTGCATTCTTCCAATCTTCCGGTACATCTTTATCATTTAGACATTTGGTATATAACTTTGCTAAAATTGTTTCTATTTCTTCACCTGCTTCTTTTAATATATCAATTATAATTCCATCATTTCCTGGAGCCTTTCCTTTCTTCATACATTCAATTGCATGTCTCACTTCTTCATTTAAAATTCTGGGCAATTCGGAAGATGTAATAGATATAGGAGGTACTTGTTCTTTATTACTATATAATCCTTGATAAAAATCTTCTACCAATTTCATGATGTCATCTCTCTTTTTAGTAATAATTCCATCTTTTTTTCTTATTGCAGATATAAATTTCCTACCAATACCAAAATGTTGTTTAACATTCTTGAGACTTTTATTTTCTTCTACAGCTTTCCTTGCTATTTCACAGTTATACTTTCTTAAAACATTTTCAACTCTTTTCCGTACCATTTTACAAAATTTGAGATATTGAATTATTTTTAATACATCACTTTTGTATATCTTCATATTCCCTTTTTCCTTCATAAATTCTCTATTCTCAGTAGAAATTTTAATATTCCATTGCTGCTTTTTTCTACCAGCTATCTTTGTTGCAGTTTTTAAAAGGGTATCAGTTATTTTCATATTAATTTCATTCAAATATGAATCATGTTCAAAATCTCCTAACACTTGAAACCTATTTGTAAGTTATAATTTAAATTAATTAGAATGTTTCTGAAGATTAGAAATATCAACTGTAAATATTGTTTTTCTTAATAATTTTTGTCTCTCTAGTTTTACATTAACACGTAACTTACACCTTACTAATCGATGATCACTTCCTGTGTTAAATTTATTAAGAACAGTACAATCTTGAAATATGTATTTCCTGTTAGTCAAAATATAATCCAATTCTGCTGTACCTTCATTTGGATGCTTCCATGTCCATTTCCTTTTAACATTTTTCTCAAAAAATGAATTCATAATATAAAGTTTTTCTTTTTCTGCAAACTCCACAAGTCTGTGTCCTCTCTCATTTCTATTACCATAACCAAAATTACCTGCAGCAATTTCATCATTTATGTGTCTACCAATTCTAGCATTAAAGTCTCCCATAACAATTTTAAAATGTTGTTTACTCTGATCAAAAGCCTTTTGTACATGCATATAAAAATCTTCTACTACTTCATCACTATGAGAACTTGTTGGGGCATAAACCTGAATTATCTGCATTTGGTATCTGCTATTAAGTTGTATAACTAATCTTGCAACTCTGTCCGATACACCATCAATCTCCACAATATTGTTCTTCCACTTTTTATTTATAATGAATCCTACTCCACTTGTATTTCCAATATGTGTGCTTTTATAATAGAGTATATGTCCACTTTTTAAATCAATTGTTTCTTCACTTTTTCTTCTAACTTCACAAAGTCCAATAATGCCCCATTTAATATAAGACAGTTCTTCTTCTAATTCTTGTAATCTTCCTTCACTTGAAAGTGATCTGCAGTTGTAAGTACCTATATAAAAAGTCATCATCAAATGTCAGCGTGGGTCTGCAATTAGGGGATTCTAAGCATCCTCTGCCTTCAGCCACCAACCGCTGCCTTGGTTGGTGACTTTACTGCCTCCTGGGAATAAGGGCCATGCTTTATTTTTGTCTGTCATAATTGTATATATGTATTGGAAAAATATTTATCATTTACACAAACATTCATTCTGCCTTATCAGGCACTGAGAAGAAAGACCATGGTGTTTCTTGATCTTAAACTTAGAGATAAAAAGCCAATAAACTCACCATGCTGGCTAATGCACGTTGGTGAGCAGCCCATCCATGTTTGTATACTATATGAATAATTACATAGTAATAACAGCTGCAATGACAAGAATGTATGTAGTGAACATTAGGAATTTGCCCTGCTCTGTTCCTTTAAGGCCTCCAAGAGGAATCAAAGGGTTTCCTTTCAGTTAATAGCAAACTCCTTTCTGCAGCCCTCAAATATTTATATAGGAGCATATTCCTTTAGATTTGTTAAAACTGAAATAAATATAACTGTGTAATTAAAATTTATCTATATAGTAACATAATAAGTTTAAATTTATAATATTACTTATTTTTCAATATTTGTTCTAAACAATTTTTTTTTACTTACGGATAATTTGCCTGATGACGTATTTACCCACCTTTCCCTTCCTAATCGACATTTTGATAAACTTCATCAACAAGTATCGTGATTAATCCATCAGAGAGCAATTTTTTTTTTTTTAACCCGAGATTTAAAATTCGGAGAGAGATTTGAAATTTTTTGATTTTTCTATCTATTGTGATTTTGCTATCCACTTGATCACAGTGATTTTTTCACACGTCACACCTGGACTCATATTTGACAGTTTATGTGGAGGCAGTCGACAAAGCTGATCCTTTCGCTCAATTTTAGAACATATATCCCAACTCAGTCCTCCACAGTTAAGCTATTTGTAAGTAATTTTAATTTTTTTTTATAATAATTATAATTTTAGAATTAATTATATTATTGAATATAGACAATAGTAATCCAAATCATTAAAATAACCACCATTAATCCACGCTAAACTTATTTTAAATGTCACTTTTAATATTCTCTAAGAAAATTTCATTTTTTAATAAAATCCAATTCCCTTAAAATTCCAAAGCTTGTAGAAATGCCCACTTTTCAAGACATAAGGGCTTTTTTTTTTAAATTTCAAAAAAAATTTTATTTTCTTCAATTCACTTCCCTATCTTTTGTATTTGGTAATATTCTCAAATACAAATATTTTCAAATTCATCCAAGTATGAAAGGGGGGGTTTTGCCTTTCTTTTTTTTTTTTGTTTTTCCTTTTCTTTGTTTTTTTTTGTTTTTTTATTTCCTTTTCCGGGCCTCTTTTTTCTTTTTTTGCCTTTTTTTTCTGTTTTTCCTTTTGTTTTTTTTTGTTTTTTGGGTTTTTCTCTCTTTTTCCTTTTCTTTTTTTCGTTTCCTTTTGTGGGTTTTCTCTTTTTCGTTCTTGGCTTTTTGTTTTCTGTCCCGCCCCCCCCCCCCCCCTTTTTTTTTTTGTATTGCCTTTTTGTTTTCGCGTATTTTCCTTTGGGGTTTTTCCTCTTTTTTTGGCTTTTTGTATTTTTCTTGCCGCCGGCAACCCGCCCCCCCCCCCCCTGCCCTTGTTTTTGAGTTTCGCGCTTTTTTTGGTCTCCCCTTTTTTTTTGTTTTTCCGGCCGCGCGCTTGTTCTTCCCCCCGCCCGCCGGCTCGGCGCGGGCCGGACTTCATTTTTTTTAGTCAGTATTTATTTTAAATAATTTCCCAGTTTTCAATTCTTTTGTTTGCTTAAAATTACAAGCAGAAAGTTTTATCAGTTTTAACACTTCATTCTAAAAATAAATCTTTGGCCAAAATTTGGCCTATTTAAAAATTATAACTAAGACCAATTATAATATTCTTTCAGGCATAAATCTATACAAAAATCCATACAATTTGCTTGTGACCATTCTCTTGAAAATATATCTTTTAACTATGATGTCAATTAAAACAATAGAGCCTTTCCAAATCCAGATTTTTACCAAATATTTTACTAACTGAATATTTGATTAAAGGCTAGTTCGAACTGGTTATCTTATGATGTGGCATGACTCAAAGTATGAGGTTACTACTGTCAAAAATACAGTATAAAAAGGGCCAAAATAGCCATCAAGTTCTCTTCCATCCATCCCTCATCATCTGTGTTAATTTTTCCTGTTGCTGTGAAAATTGTGCTTGCTGCCGAAATTATTTCCGAAGACCAGAGCTGAAGTTAAATAAGAAAACTGTTCCTGCCATTTAAGAAAGCTGAATCTTAAAAAGCTACCATCCAAGTGGCTCTAAAGATGACAGTGGGCTAAAGACAAAGAGACAGCCATTTGCTCTTCCACGAGTGGCTACCGATGAGAGAAAACCTCTACCATGCCCAGCACCATAAGAAAGAAGCTGTACCAGAGAGACCAGAGAGTTCCTGACCAGAGAAATGGGGAAAGCTGCCACAGAAATCAATTTGCGAAGCTACATCCAGACTAAAACCTAAGAGAAGCCCAGCCTGACTGAATAGAGAGAGAAGCCTATCTAACAATGCCTTAAAGACTTTCTGGTAAATCTTTTTTGCCAAATATTAAATTTCATAACTAAACGTATACTATGTGAAAGCTAGCTAAATAAATCACATAATTAATTATATTTTCTAAATGTTTCAACTAAAATGTTTATCTTAAATTTGTCTAAATCTTAGAGCACTCTCAATTCTTGCTTGATCATTAATAATTTTAAATAATCCTAAACATCTAATTTCTATAAAACCATACAACAAATTCATATTTCTAAATTATCTTATTGATTATTTTATGCAATTTATTCTTATGTCATCTATCTTTAGTTTTAAGTTCATGTTTATTAATTTATGCTGTGTTTTATCGGAACGGAGTCTTATGTGTGAATAAATTATCGGGGGGAGGGGAGTGAGTAATCACTTTTATTATATCAGAGCATTGCGATATAAAGAATATAGCTAAAACTCCTTTCTGAAATAAAACCATTTATGCTAGAGTGAATCGGTATTTATAATGCCCGAAGAAGTTATTTAAAATCTTTTGCTAAAGTTATTTTAAAATGTGTATTTGCATATATTTAAAACGCAACTTTTTCTCAATTTATTTACAATGAAAATGTTTTGCTAAAGCTATTTAAAATTAAAATGTTTTACTAAAGTTATTTGAATTGAACATCTTTTGCTAAAGTTCTTTAAAATTGAAATAATTTGCTAAAGTTATTTAAAACGTATATATTGAGTATGTTATTTAAAACGCAGATTTTGCCCATGTTATTTAAGAATTATATTTGCGTGATTTAAAATATGTATTTTGCCAGTTATTTGAAAAAGTATATTTTACGCAAACTATTTAAAATGTAGGTTTGCATTCGCTGTTTAAAACATTTTGCATTATTAGTAAGGTCTATTTTGCCGAATTATTTAAGATGAGTAATTTATTTAAAAATGAATAATTTGCGTGAGCTATTTTATAACCCATGTTTTAGATTATTTAAAAATCAGTTTGATATTAGATGTTGGTTATACTACATATAATTAATGTTCCCAGTTATAAAAAATCTTAAGTTTGCTATATCTTCATTTAATTTTAGAATTAGTAGCTATGCAGAAAACCTTAAATCAGATTTTCATTATCGCCTTTATTGTATAATTTAATAGGTCATTTATGAACTGACCGGTGGGAGTAGCACCGAAGAAGCTAAGATTTAGGCGTAAGTAATTTATAAATATTAATTTAGCATTGCAAATGTATTGCTAATTTGCATAAATATGCATATCTACTTGCTATGTATATAATGGCCTATCTTCAAGATTGTTCCATGTCCAGTCATGCCTCGAAAGTTTAGGCCACTGCGACATTTCTTCTTATTTCATCAAGTCACGCCTCGAAAGCTTAGGCAAATGTGACAGTTATTCATATTTAATGGAACCAAAGCATTTCCAAAAGGCACATAAGCCAATCTTCTGTTCATTTAATTAAAAGGCCTCTTCCACTATAGCAAGCAGATCGGTTAGGGAACCATTTACTAGGTAATAAACCCAAGTAAGAATGCATTCGAACCACATTTATCTGATACTATAGTTTAAAAACGCCCTAGAATATGATGTTCAACTGCCACCACATCTCAGTTCAGTTTCCCTAGAAAGTATCTTCGGCGTTGATTCGAACTAGAATCAGAGTTAATGTGTTTATCTGTATAACAATTATATATCACACAAATGTCTCTATAACATGATTTTAAATGTATTAATAATATAATCTTAAACTTAGTAATTATAATATAATTTTAAAATAAGTATAATCTTTATCATTTATCCATCAATTCGATCACTTTAGCTAACTATAACCGATTTCAAATACATAAAACATGTCATGAATTAGAACATGAAAGATGAAATAAGCTTATTAAAAGTCTATTGCTTTGTGATATTATTTTATAACCCTGAGAATCCACTCATTACTTTGTAATATTCTTTTATAACCCCGAGAATCCACTCGGTGCTTTGTACTATTATTTTATAACCCAGAGAATCCACTCACATGTGTGTGAGCTAGCTAAACACCAGTTACTATGCTTTAGTATTTATTAAATGTTATATTAAATTTATGAAACATAAATTTGTCTCAGTCTCATTACTTGCTCATTATCTTATGAATCACTAGTTAAGTTATATAATAGAATATGTAATAGGGGGGAATGTCTCATGTTTTACTGCTTTGCTATTGCTGGAACGTGATCAAAGAGATATCAAGTGTAACTTCAGGCATGTCATTCACAATGGGTTGACTTGGAAGCATGAGTGAGAGAGTTAGGGTATGATCAGATGTAGGGTATTACTATCCCAACTTGGTCAGCTTTTGGTTGTCTGGCTTAGACTCTCAGTCTGTTGAGCAAATGTACAAACCTGACCGTTACAATATATATATATATATATATATATATATATATATTTATATATATATATATATATATATTTATATATATATATATATATATATAAATTAAGGCAAACCAATATAAATATAAGTACATGGTCATGTAAATAGTGAAAAATGTCTGGACAAACTGGCACAACTTCAATCTTAAGGTAAGGCAAGATTTTTGAATAGTCTGTTTTCCAGTACCCCATTCTATTCCCAAACCCTAACGCTAAATTGTGGCAATTGTTGATATCAATACCTTACTACTCTTAGTAAAATTGAAGTTTTATTGTTATTAACTAAAATAAATCAGTTTAATATGATAGTTATAACATATATTAATAACAAATTTAGAAATACCATTATAAAAATCTCATATGACTTTAATGATAGTAACATAATTGTTAATCGAATTACAAGCTGGTTAACAAAACATCTAATCAGTATTTCAACTCTTATTGTGTTCATGTTTCTTTTTATCTCTTATTATTTTTATATGTATATAAAAAATGTCATTTATTACAGTTATCTTTTTAGTTTCTTATCTTTTTTTTAAACATTTTTATGCACCAATATTTCATATATTAATTGCCACATGTGTTTGAGAGGAGCTGTTTTTATTACACGCTCAATCATACAGTATTAAAAAAAAATATCAGGCTGTCATTTTTTAAAGTATTAATTATTCTCTTGAGGTTTTAAAAAATCGCAGAGAAAAATATTAAATAAACATTCAATTAAAATACAAATTCAAGAACATCTTGACAGGATTCTGGGTAAGGTGGACAAATTAAAAATATATTACCGACAGATTTTTTTAGATGAGATATTAATAATTTTTAAACTTGAAATTGACTTCTATAGAAAAAAATAACCATAGAATTTAAAATCAATTGATAAATTAATAATGGCTAGTCGTATTTTGTGCATCTGATAATGAGTTCCAATGTTAACTGATATCACATCGATAATTTCATATATATAAATAGATATAGAAAGTTTTAAAATTGAGTGGATTTATTAGAAATAACGTTTTAATTTCGAAAGGAAATATACAATAAATGGTTATATACAGATATGAAATATGGGCGGTGACTAGCAAAATATTACAGAGGATGCAGACTAAATAACAATAAGTAGATATAATACTTGAACGAAAAAAGCAAACAGTTATCGCTAATATAATTTAATAAAAATAAAATACTAAATGACTGAATATCTTAATAAAAAATATGGATAATTGATAAAGTCTTAAAATGAATATAAGTTTTGACGTTATAATAATTGTAAAAAAAAGCCTATAAATGAGATGGATGAATTAATTAAATAAATTTACTAGAACTATCTTATGAAAAGTAAAAATTGATTAAACTCTTAGAAAAAAAAATCCTAATGTTTAAAAGTAATGCTAGTATAAAGTTTTAGTCCATTACCTAAGGCAATTTTGCTTAATTATTATCGTGATTGTTTTTTTCAGATACTTTTATCAGGTAATTTACCGTTTGCACCAGGGGTAGGCAACCCTAGGCCCACATGCCACATCTAGCCTGTGAGAGATTTTTATCAGGACCTACAACTTAACAACTAGACACCAATTATTTAAGAGATTAGATAACTAGTAGCCAATGGGTAAACAGTGTACATGAAAATGTTTAATAAAAATTTATTCACAATTATTAAATAAAATCGCACATTACTGTATCTGCAGTTACATTTGTTTTCATTGTGTTTTATTTCTCCATACTCATTTGCTTTTTTCTCTTTAATTTTCAGAAGTTCTTATTCCTGAGCAAACACAAAACAATGGATAATAAAAAAAGAAAATTACATCCTAAGTGCCAAAATTTTAACAAACTTTGGACACAATTATTTTTTGATTGTACACTTTTGGAAATGTAGTTGTTTGATTTATCAAGATACCATTGCCATGAAAAGACATAGTTATATGGTAGAGAAATAATTTATCAATTCAGTCATTCTTTTTCACAAAAAAGAAGTTGAAGAAATTGACTGAAACACTCATGCAAGCTACAAAGTCTCAAAACTAATTGCAAAAAGGATGAAACTATTTACTGATGGAGAATTCTTCAAAGAATGTATATTAAAGGTACTGGATGTTCTTTGTACAGAAAACAAGAAATTATTTTCTGCAATAAACTTATTGGCAAGAACTGTAACAAGACAAATTGAAGAATTGGCAGGAAATGTCAGAAGTTGGTTAAAGGACATTTTACAATCTGGAGTATTATTCAATTGCTATTGATGAAATCACAGATGTGATGGATACTTGCCAAGTTGCAGTCTTTGTCAGGGATGTAACATTGATATTTGATTTTGTAAAATGTTTTGAACAATTGATCCCTATGAAAAACAATAGCACTGGAGAAGATATTCTGGGAGGCATTAGAGAATCTATTTTTGAAATAAACCTTGATTTATCAAAGCTTATTGGAATAATCACAAATAGAGCACCAGCAATGGTTGGAGAGAAAAAGTAGTTTGTTTTATTATCTTAAGAACACTTTGGTATTTGTCACAAACTTAATCAAACATCACTACATTTTCCATCAAGATGCAAAATGTGCAAAGTCATTGAAATTTAAGGATATCATGATAGTGGTCATAAAAACAGTGAACATTATACTTTCAAGATGACTAAATCACCATCAGTTTCAAGAAATTGTAAAGCAAATTGAAGCAGAGTATAACAATCTTACATATTTTTTAATTGTTTGATGTCTTAGTCAAAGAAAAATACTGGACCAAGTATATGCATTGAGATAAAAGTTTGCTATGTTTTAAAGAACAAAGACCAAGATAATTGTTACTTTCAGGATCCACAATGGATTGTCAAGTTAGCATTTATGGTAGATACCATGGCCCACATGAACAATTTGAATCTTGAGCTTCAAGGAAGTAACAAGTTTATATTTAAATTGTTTGCTCAAATTACTGCTTTTGAGAGAAACTTCAAATGTGTGAATTACAACTTCAGACATGCAGCTACTCTCATTTTCCAAATCTCCAACATCACAAGAAAGATATAATACCAGACATTTTTGTGAGCTGTATTCAGGATTTGAGAAGAGAATTTTTCTCCCATTTTGTGAACTTCCAGCAACATAGAAAACAATTTATATTATTTGGTTCTTCTATGAAGTTGATGTGAAACAAATGGCAGAAAAATATCATATGGAGATAATTGACTTATAATATGACAAATTTTTGAAATCAAAATTTTACGTTGAGTCCACTTCTAACTTCTACAAGAAATATATGTATTTCCAAGTGGAAAATATAAAAACATCTTGAATAATGCAAATATGATGGTATCATTCTTTTCCAATACAAATTCTTATGAACAGCATTTTTCAAAAATGAAAATATTGTAAAAGTCAATTAAAAACAATGTGCAAGATGATCACATGAATGATGTTTTGTTTCTGACATCAAGAAACATTTCTCATGATCTGGAGAAGTTAGCAAACAATAAGCAGAAACAAGTGTCATATTAATTAATTTACCATTTTTAATTGTATTTTGTTTATATTAAGGAATTTACAATTTTTTTGTTGTTTGCAGTAAATAGTTGTTTTAATATTATTCTTACAGTAAAATAAGTAACTTGTTTAAACAAAATTAAATTTATTTCTTTATTTTCTTTAAATATCCAGACCTAGATATCTTTCTGAACAGAGCTGTCTAAGGTTGAGAAGATTTATTTTTAGTATAATTATATAATGATTTCCTTTAAGACAATGCATTGCAGTATTGCCCTTTCTTCCCAAAAGATTTCTGACTCTTGGTTTTTTTTAAACATCAAAAACTCAATTTCATTACTAATGTATTTGCAATTGACTTATTGTATTTATTTATAAATTAAAAATCAAAATTAAAATAAATATTACACATTCAATTTGCATATTTCAATCTATGATTGCTAAAGTACTGCCAATAGTATATTAATTGTATTTAAAATTTGAAAAACTATGGATTGCCAATTAGTAACATGAATCACAACATATTATATTTTTATTGTATTAACATCAAACATTTTAAATCCAAGTTATCATGGTATCAACTTTGTGAAAGCTTTTTTAAACTTGAAAATAAATCAATATATTAATTAGTGTAGACTCTCAGTTATTGAGTAATTGTTGATTTAACCAAGTTATTTTCAATATTTGATCCAATTCATGAATAAAATTTTAGTCAAATGGAGATGGTATATCTGTTATTACTTAAATAAGCAAAATACCCAAAGACACAAACACACACATATATATATAAAATTTGATACAAATATTTATTTTAAATTATGTAATTTTTTAAAACTTTTTCTAGTGAAATGATCAACCAAAGCATGCAGGATGGTCAATGGAAAAATTAAAGTCTATATTTAAGAGCAGCTTTCTATTCTAGTGCCATTCATAATCAGCTTTGAGTAGAAATATATTTTTGTTTATAATATATTATGAGAACTGATAAGATAAATGGTTTATTATTATACATAAGTTAAGTTATACATGTATATAGGTACAAAAATAATCATAATTGAATAAAAACAGGCACAATAAAAAACAAAGAATCTCTTATGACTATTAAATTTTATGAATTATCTCAGTATTTTAAATGAAGGATTGTCTGCACTGCCTTTTCTAGAAGGGATGAATTTTTAATGAATAGAGAATTGGCAAGAAGAAAATTTATTTCATTTTTTTAATATTGCAAATAATGCTTTAAATATTAATATTATGTAATAAATAATAATTTATAGTTATAAAAAATTTAAAAATTATAAAAAGAAATTTTTCTAGATATATATTCTTTAAAAAACAGAAAGTTTGTATATGGATCAGTGAGTAGCTAAAATAATTATAAATTTTGTGTGCATGAGAATATATGTTTGTAGCTAGATCCTCTATGTAACTATTTAATACTTTTAACATATTTAATATATTTCCTTAATCAATGCATTGTAACTAGTATATGATAATATTTTATATTAATTATTGCTTGCAAAAATTTTTTTCATTATACCATTGAATTTATATTTCATGTTTCAGGACTATGTGCATCTCTGGATTTGGATTATCATTAGTGACACTATGCACAGTACATAAGCAGGAGACTAAATACAAGGTTCACAAACATGATCAGAAAAAATAATATGATTATATTTCATCAGTGAAAAGACATTCCATGTTTCATTTATGAGAATTATTATTATAGAAATAGTGATGGATTAGATTCAATATTAGCACCAATGACTTTTATTCTTTTATAGATTGATTCAGACATTGTAAATTTGTTTGCTTCACTCATTTAATGGCTTGATTTTTATTGTAATTTTTAATATACATTCTGTGATTATTGGGTATACCAAATTTATATTACAAAATATAAATATAGAATTCATTGCTGAATCTGACAAAAGAACTTTAACAAAAACGAATGTTATTAAGATATCCCCACAGCTGAGAATGTTTTAGTTCAATAATTATTATTGAGTTATGTTGTAGTGTATAACATAAAGAGTATAACTAGATTTTATAAAGATTTAAAATGAGGGAGTCATATTTATGTCTTATAAAGCTATTTTATTTATCAGATATATTTAAAACCAAGTGTCATTTAACATGAGAATGATACAATACTCAAAGCTGTTGTTGAATAAATAAAGATAAATATAAATCTATAGGTATCCTATCTTATTATAATTTCAAAGACCTTCAACATTAATAAGGATTAGCAATGAATTTACTACATAATTATTTTTTTTATTTATGTTAAAATGCTTAAGAATCTACTTAACCTATTCTCTTAAACTATTTTAGCATATGATAGAATGTAATAAGTATTATGTAGCAGAACAGTTATATCACATTATTCTATTATATGTGACAGTGTTTAAATATTTGCATGAAAGAACTGATATTGATAATAATGATGTTATATGCAGCACATATACAACACCTAAATATAATTTATGCAGAAATATATCATATAGAATAATAATGATTATGCATAATCCAATTTAATAAGTTTACATTACATCATTATTTAAGAAAGTTGTTTGAAATCAGGTGTAAAATTAAATAGCACCCATTATTATCAATCATCTTAATGCGTATGCACAAATTTAAAAGAAGTGAATAAAGTTGGTTAGTCATTGAGTTATAATAGGTTATCACATAATACTAAAAACCATATATATATTGATTGAAAATTATATGATAAATTTGGGTGTTTGAGTGCCATGCAATATTCACTCATTTTGGGTCAGTTAGCAAAAATAGTTATTATTCAATCATTTATTTAAATAGTTTATTGATCAAATAATAACATATGATGATTATGATACACATTCACTCACATAGTTCATCATATCTCTAGAAAATTCATGAAATAAATTATGTAATGTAGAGATGACATGGGAATATAAACTAAACTATCATGATTGTTTTTGTTAACCTCAATTTGAGACACACAGACAAATTTAAATTAAACATTGATTTTATATTAATAAAAAAATGCATATTTATACTACTGTGTCTTTTAAATTATCAACACACATATACATATTTTGCTGTAGGTTATTAAGAGTTAATCGGTTTTTAACCTTTAAGTTTACACTGGTGATTTTCCGAATGGTAAAATTTATTTAATATTCCATTTAATATTTTTTTTAAATTTTAATATTTTTATGTTGATTAAATATTATCTACATTTAATATTTACGTAAAAGTAAATGTTATAATCAAGATAAATGTTAGATTATTTAAGTCATAATTTGAAAAAAAAAAACAATTGTGAGAATATTCTTTAAAACATTAAAACAAAAAAATAACTTAATAAAAATAAAATATTAGAACAAATAAATATAATATTTTATAAAACATGTTTTCCACGTTTTTTTTTTTAAATATTACATTTAAAAACTTATAAATATTTTGAAATTTATATTTAATTCAATTCATGCATCATTTTCAGTAACAGTATACAAATGCAAGTTTGGCATTGACTCATATAATATATCTTTTAATGCATAATTGCTAATTAAATTAACTTATTATGATCAGAGTTATAATTTCATTCACAGAACAGATGCTATTATAATAGGACCAGCAATTGGTTTTAAATTCAGATATTAATTTATAAAAATATAAAATGTTTTTAAATACATATAGTACATTGAATAAATAGTATATTCAATTTATTAAATATAAAACATTTTAATTGGATACTTTGTAAGCTGTATCTCTTACTTGATATAAATATTTTATTTTAAATGATAAATTAAAAATAATTTACACAAATGAGTAAAAGATATAATACATGATATAGATTATAAATTAGAATTATTTCACCAAGTATTTAAAACAAATTGTGAATGATAAAGTGAACTTTATTTTAAAAAAATATTAATTCTATTAACTAAAAGCAATGAATAAAATGACAAAAGTCATTACTTGAAAATTCTTAAGCAGTTTGAGCTCTGGAAGGGAATGATCTGGTTAATGATAGTTAAATATTAAACTCCAAATTTTGTCACACTATCATTAAACTATGTCACATTGAGCAAGTAATTAAAAAGTTTATTGCTTAGCAGTTCCAAAATGTTTGAATATTAGAGATAACAAGCTTGAGATGCAGACCATAAACTTTGAATACCAGAAATTGTCACTGCAGCACAGTATCAAACCATGAAGACCATGAAAACAACTAGAAAATATGACAGATGTTGTGCAAAGAGAAATGTAAAACTTTAATGATATGAATTTAATGCTAAACTAATATTCTTTTAAGCTAAGTCATTCATTTTTCAGAGCAATGCTTAAAATTTGTCTAAATATATAAAATCAATACAAAAAAAGAAATTTAAACTAATATAACAACCATCCAAGACTTGTAATCCAGTGTAAATTTTCTAGTACCAACATGTACTTTAATATTATGATAAATTAAGCAAATTATAAAACAAGTTGCAGAAATTTTTTATAATTATTTTTAATTTATTGGATAATTATTGTTTTTTGTATTTATTTTTAATTCTGTTTATTATTATTTAATTGGTAAAATATAAATAATTATTAAAAGATAACTGTATTAATAAAAATACTATTGTACTACTAACAACAATATCACATAACTTTCCTAATATCTTTATTCATATACACCTTGAACAGTTTTTTTCAACTTATTTTAGAATCATACACCAGATGATATAGAGTTATAATATTATTATACACATTCTTTATAATCTTTTTTTAATGACTTATAATACTCAAAGCTAACTTTAATATATTGTTACATTAATTCTGTGAATAAAGATATTGTATACTATAACATTTAGCCCATTGATTATGCAAGCTTACAGTAGATGACTTTAGAGAAAGATCAATAGTAGAGTTTTTGGAGTATTATAATAATGTACTTTTTATCTTTTTATCCACTGCTAATAATACTGATAAAACTATGTTACATCACCAAATATATTTATGTGAAAATAATAATCCTCACTAATTTAATAGCAAATATTATTTAATATTGGGTGATGGGCCAATTTCCTATTTTGACATTATTGGGAATTATTATTGCACTAATTTAAATTAAGCTTCTTTCATTTTAGTAAGATTTAGAAATAAAAGTTTTTTTAAAAATTTTTTATATTGAAAAATATAATTGTAATTGAAGCATTAATCCATTAAAAACGATGATAATATAATAAAATATTTTACAATATTCTTTTTATATTTGTCAGTGAGATTATATAAACAATGAAGCCACTTTAGTTTAACATAAAAGTTAAATTGCCACCTAAGTAATTTATTTTGTAATAGAATTACTAATCATTTGACTACCGAGTTGTAATCTAGAATTTATTGAATTATTTTGAGTGTTTTTTTGTCTCAATGCATTAAATAAAAAATAATTTATTGAGAAGAACAAAACAAAATTTTATGTTCATAAATAGTTTTATGATAAAGCCATCCTACTTAGGATTTTCTCAACTCATTATTATTATTGCTATTGTCGTTGTTGTTGTTATTATTATTATTATTATTATTATTATTATTATTATTATTATTATTATTATTATTATTATTATTATTATTATTATTATCATCATCATCATCATCATCATCATCATTATTATTATTATTATTATTATTATTATTATTATTATTATTATTATTATTATTATTATTATTATTATTATTATTATTATTATTATTATTATTATAATTATTTTATTTTTAATACAAAAGTATAATACATTGGATTACTATATGTCAAATATTTGTTGTTTCTATTTTTACTTAAGGATTAAAATGAATCACATTTTTCAACTGATAAAAAGATCTTAGAATACAAAACAGTAATATAATTTTCAAAACAACTCTAATATATTAATATAATCATATTGTATAAAATGTTTACCACATTTTTGTAAATGTATCACCAAGTTGTATTCATGCTATAATCAGCAGATGTCATTTTACTCATATCACAATCTTTTTCATTTATTCTGTATTTAGCAATACTGTACTGGTCGAAAAACCTCCACCACCTAAACTGCAAGTCGGATCCAAACTCAGTCAAACCAGACCGAATTCAAACCCAACTCACCAGCTCAGATCAATGGATGATCTAAATTGACTGCATAGTGCTATGCACCAAGGAACCAGCTCAATGGTTGATGATGATTAAAGACCCCTGAACTGATAATAATATCGAATAATAAACTAACTAAAGATAATTTTAAGTCGAATCATATGTATATGTATGAGTTGCCAATGCAGACAACAAGCATAAGCCAAGTATGTTTATAAAAAATTTAATAATAATAGTAATAGTTTTGTTCAATTTTTAAAGGATAACTATATTGATTACCTCTAGTTCTTAAACAGAGTTTATAATTATAATAAGAATGGCAGTTCCTATTATATGCCAACAAGTATTACACAATATTATTGAAGTCTATATGTCTATGCCCCCAACAAGAAAATAAAGGCAGATAAAGGTATTCAGTAGACTTAAAAATAGATATCTTATTTCTGCTTTTTATGTCCATGAAAAAGATACAGGCCACACTATTAATTTTGATGAAACTAA
The DNA here is from genome assembly GCA_028023455.1 of Epiperipatus broadwayi. NCBI lineage: Eukaryota > Metazoa > Onychophora > Udeonychophora > Euonychophora > Peripatidae > Epiperipatus > Epiperipatus broadwayi. The sequence continues at coordinate 141,881 of JAQFVV010013290.1, forward strand.
GGTTGTCTTCTTTGAGAGAAATGAAATCAAAAGAAGAATTAAAGAATCTTTATTATTGAAAAGTTATTATTCTGAAGCAATTAACTTATTTAAAAGTTCTTTTAATATTAAGGGTGGATAGGAAGTGAATGGATTTGTGGGTAATGATTAATATTATATATATTGTATAGTTTTTGTAGTTCTTTACACTTGAAAAGTCTGCTTATAGCAGTGAAACCTTTTGTTGTGTTTTAATATTATTTTTATGCTGGTCTAGTTGAATTTTGGTTTTGGGGTAATTTTAATTATATATATATATTGTAACCAGTTGGCTTACATAGTATACACTAATATAGTGTATGTGCATATATATATATATATATATATATATATATGGGTGTGTGTGTGTAAAATAAAGGAAAAGTAGAAATAAACACAGACAAAAATTATAGTAGATATTTTCTACATGTACTGAAATAGAAATAAATAAATAATAACTCTGATTTAAAATATTGTTTTATAAATTAAACTTTTAAAAGGTCTGAATAAATATTATTATTATTATTATTATTATTATTATTATTATTATTATTATTATTATTATTATTATTATTATTATTATTATTATTATTATTATTATTATTATTATTATTATTATTCTGAAATGTAAAAACACCATTCTTATTTTTGGAATTTTTAAATTAATTAAACAAATTTTTTATCTATTAAAAATCCCCTAAGTAAAAAACATGTATATAGATTCCAAAGGATTAGAGAGATAAAAATAAAATTCTGTTTTTAATCAAGGAGTTGTTATAATACTTCAGATGATTTTATAAAAAGAGCTGATAAAAAAATATCAGCCAGTCTAGATAATAATTTTTGTAAGAATGGTCAGCTGAAAATTGGTTTCAATATTTTACTGTGACTTGATAAAGTGCAGCAGTTGCTTTTAGCTGACCAGAGAATTTACAGAATAGCTACCAAAAACTGATGTAGTTGAAGGCAATATAATAGACTGTTTTCCTTAGCAGAAGTTTGAATTCACATGGAGAAAATAAACCACTTCTTTGTGCTGTAATTCATAGCATTAAACATGGAAAGGACAGCTGCTTCCCTGGAACAGTTCTACACAGATGGAAGACCAACTACAAACCAACATTTTACCTGGATTACATCTTTCCTGATTATGACAGTCACTAAAAACTGAACTCACCAAGAAAAATCTTCCAGCTTGCTGAAGAATTAATTACATGTATGCTGCATCAGATATATTCAGAAAAGCACAGATAAATATATATATATATATATATATATATATATATATTTATCTGTGCTATATATATATATATATATATATATATATATATATATATATATATAGCTATTGAGTTATTTTAAAATGTCATATAAAAATAGACATATATAGAACAATATTATTTTAAGTCGGTTAAAAATCTATATTTAAAAGAATATAAAGTAATTTTTCTTGAATTATAATTAAGAATCAAAAATAATTCATTGACCATCTGTTTTTAAAGACAAAAGAGTTGTTTTTGAACAGTAGTCCTCTTGGACATTATTTTAAAAAAATTATATTAAAAAAAAGGTAAATAATTGATTATTCAATAATTTAATTTAAAAACGTTGATAATTAATCAAAAAATACCTGTAAAAAATTGACTATACTTTTTTTTAAGGAAAAAACAGAACTTATAAATTGAAACTAATTTTAAATTACAGTATATCTATATTTTGTTTATACACACACGTATATGTATAAAATTTGTGCATATTTTCCAAAGAATTTAATAATGAAAATATAATATTATTGCTGTTAAGTTAAAATATGATGTAAACATCAGTGTGTGCACACACACACACACACAATTATGTAAAATTACATTTTGAAGGTAATGCATGAATTTGTACTTTTTATGTTTATGGTGAGTGTATAGTTGAGCAGGGCTGTTCATGATGCTCTGAAGTATATGCTTGGCACTGTCTAAACCTAGATAATGAGCTCCCAGAGTAGTCCATCAATGTGTAAGTAGATCTCCTTAATAGGGCTTGGTCTCATGAATAGACCTCATCTATACCCCTAAGTCTCACAGAGATTAGCAGGGTTGGCACAATGCCTTTTTTTCTGGATACTACTCTGTGATGATGATCTGTCTAGGTACTTAGAAGGAGCAGTGCTTAAAAATGAGGTATTTTCTCATGACGTCATGGAGCTTTGTGTACTGATAGTCCAACTTGGCTTTCTGCTTATCATGGCATGGAGAGCTGCAGTTCGCGTACTCACTTTTACTATCTCACCTTGCCTACTTCATCAGCATTAACTAATCAAGCAGAAAGACATTTTAAAATTTAGATATTTCTTGGATTCTATAAAACGATATTATCTTTCATTTATTAAAAAGAAAAAAGAGACATTCTAAAAGTAAAGCAAACAAGCAAATAACTTTGTTTTTAAAAAAAAAAAATTGATAGTATTTCTTTCTTTTAAGAAACTAATCAATAAAGAGTGAACCTTATTATAAAATAAAAAAAGCAATTTATACATTTTGAACATTGAAAAATTGTGAAAATAACTTTTATTGTCATAACAAGTATGTAAATTTTATGAAATTATTAATTATAAAAGTATTGTTATTTATTGTTTGACAAAATTAAATTTGCTAATAATCTGTGCAATTCTATATATGTGTTGCAGTAAACCTATCATAAGTATTTGTATTATTTAAAACATAATTTAAAAGCTTAATCATGTATTATTTTTATGTAAAAGTTAAATATATTCAGAAATCACACATATGTATGTATGCATATATCTGTCAATTGTATTGCAGATACCAATGATTGTCAATTATAAGATATATGTACAATTTAATCATTTTTTTGTTAGTGAATATTAATTGTATATTATAAATAGTGCATCTGTGCACACATATATGTAAATCAATGTAATGAGTTAAATGTTGAATAGTAATGATGTAAATCACAAATGTAATAATTATTTTATGTTTAATTGAAATGTCTTCCTTGTATATTATAAAATGCACATCTGTGTATGAATATATATATATATTGTAACGATCCGGCGAATATTACTTAACGTAATCTGCACTACAGGGCGCCATCTAGGCATTTGAACCTAGAAAAATTTATAGAGTAGGCAGATACGTAAGTAAAAAAAATTTTTTTTTTTTGCATCCGGTCGTTAGCCCATGTCACTAGCTCAGCGGAATAGCAGAGATTAAATAATATAATATATTATCTAATTATATTTCAATATTAAAAAAAATAAATAAAATAAGCCACTGCCAGTAATTAATGTACAAACATTTATTTATGCACATATATATAAAATTTAAAATTATTTTAGTATTAGTTTTACATTTTAACATTTAACATTATTTTTAAATTTACCTTAGATTTTAATTTACATTTTAATTTCTATTATATTATAAGTTTACATTTTAATTAAGTTCACACAGATGGGATTATAAAAGCTTGTTTTAATATGTTGCTATAGATCGGTTACATAGATTACACGGTTAAAAACATTCAAAAGTAAACATAAACGATCAAAATATAAAATCATTGATACTGGCAATTGCAGAGGGAAATTTATAAGTAACCCAGTAGTATTCACCATAAGATACTTGCATTGTCACCAATGACTTAAAAGACATCCGAAGAAATACATTTTAGATACTCACTGTAAGGTATCATTATTTATCGAATGTCTATATATTTTGATCAAATATGAAAACCCAAAACATACTTAACCGATAACCCATCCATGCAAGCGTCCATAAACAACTTAAATTTAATGCATTGTTATTTAGGGTCGAGTATGAATAGACTACATAGATTTGCATTTGAAAATAAAATATTCTATCCCTATTTAACCTTAGGCTAGAATTCGCAGTCAAACTGGCATCAATTCATCTGATATATCGATGTATTCAATGTAATACGGAATACGACAGCACCAAAAAGATTAAGAGAAGGCATTGACCCTCATAAGATAGGAATATGACATCTATCAGACAAGAAGAGCAATAATAAAAAAACTCCATAGAAAGGAACTGCGCTCTGTGTCTTATAATTCCTTCCATAGGCAAAACGGGAGAGTGCGGCGTATGCAGCGATTCTGCCAGTAGCGAATATCCAACTACATCTACTAACTACATCAATATATCCAATTCATTGACCCAATTTAACAATGACACAAATAACCTAAGATTACCCTCCCCTAATATAACTTTATAAATCTATACAGCCATTCATGCCCGACTTAAGTTTAACATTTATATAATTAATTTAATGAAAAACAAAAAAAAATCATGATTAAAACTTAAAGAACAAAAAATAAATAAATGGAAATGATTTTACATAAATAAGAAAAAAAAATACATCAAATAACACTATTAATAAAGAATTTAGTTTGGTCAGATAGGATTCTTTTTGTAACAATTAAATTACTAGGAAAGTTTAAAATTTAAAGTTCTTAGTGTTTTCAAATTAATATTGTTCATTATATTTTATAAAGTTCTTACGGTTTTAGAAATGTTCATCTTTTACAGTTGCTTGCCATTTGAAATCCAGCATTAAATTTCTCGATGATCCTGTGGTTCTCTGAATATATGAAAAGCGATGTTTCATTTTTCCATTTTATAACTACTGAAGGGATTGAACGTGCGTCTTTTTCAATCCCTTCTCCTTCACTTCCGCACTATTACATATCTGTCACATCATAAATAATCATTAACTACTAATTAATAATTTCCAAATTTTCCTTTTATATGTATTCGAAGGATTGACTTGGCATTATGTCATCGATGTGATGATCCTTTCGCTGAGGTCCAATTTCCCGATGGATTTCTTTCATTGGCTATTTGTTTCTATTGTTTTCCTATCTGACCGATGTTTTTACATTTAAATGCCCAATGCTGGTTTACATTTAACTAATTAACAATCATTTCCATTTCTGATTAATTAACCTGTTTTCCAAATCAAAAATATATTTAAAGATAAATTTAAAGATATAATTTTATCTCCAAATCTTTTTAAAATTTAGGTTTAAAATACTTTTTCTTTAATAAAGTTTTATTTTAATAATTTTTTATTATCTGTGTGATTTAACATATACAAGTTTAAGATGATATTTAATTTTAATTTTTAATTCTTAAAGAAAATTTTTAAATGCAAACTTTTTAATTTACTTTCATGTTTAATAAATATAAAAAAAAAAAAACAATGTAATGAACGTTTGTGCTCGTTACAATATATATATATATATATATATATTGTGCCAATGCCAAATTGGCACATGTATATAAAATAATTTTGGATAAAAATTATTATCAAAATCTTTCGGAAAAAAGAATTTGAAAGTTACAATTAATTACTTTAAAGAGGGGAGAGGGAGTTTTCCTATATAAAAAAAAAAAAAAAACAAACTAAGAGTTTCGTAAAAAGTTAAAATTATTAAGATATAAAAAAAAAAAAAAAGAAAAAAATCTCTTTTCATTCCAGTTTATTGTAATAGATTATATTAGTGCGTGCGAATGTAAACAAAAGTATGCATGTAAGAATAATATAAAAAAAAGAAAAATGAATAAAGAAATGAAATGTATTTCAAAAGAAACACAGTGGTGGACTGCTAATTAAAGATATGAAAACAACACATTTTAAAATAGCTACTACTAATAAAATATTCAATCGAAAAACACGTTGTCATAATAATTAATCTAAAGGAATTTCGACAACACGTATTGCCGGAGGATATTAAAACAAAAACACGTCGCAGGTATAAATAGACTTTTTTTCGTTTATCAGACATTCAGTTGGAGTTTGAAATTCAGTCTAGTTTTACTGTGTCAGTTTACAGAAATGCAGTGCTGAAAAGCTTTTGGAAATATACGCTTGCGCTCCAGCCTTTTTAGTCCAATAAGATCATCAAAACCTGCCTGAGAAATAATGTCTGGATAACATCACAGAAACCCTCTGTCAAAACGTGCAGCTGTCTCCAAGAAGAAACCAACGGATTACCATAAATTCTCTTCCATAAACAAAATCTAACCGGTTAGATACAATCCATTAGAAGCAGCAGAAGTAGCCACTGACAAGAAAAAAAAAATCCTAGGTATCTGTTTTATTATTATTATTTACCAGTAGTAGTCACCACTGTACTCCGTAAATATTGAAGATTAACATTATATGAACTCTATCATACATAAAAGGAACTATTGATGTGTGTGCGAGAGTCTCAAATGTCATTAATGCTTTATTATTATTTTTGCGAATGAGAGTTAATTTAAATGTCTAAGATTATGTTGCTTTGTTCATGAAATATCCTATCATATGTAAATTTAAAATGTGCGTGTGTGAAATTTGGATTTATAAAATGTTTAGAATGCGTTGATGTTGGTTAGTAAATTATATTTAAACTTAATTGATGTTGATTGAAATAAATTATTTTTAAAATTTAAATTTGATCTGTCGGTCAATTTTTTTTTTTTATCAATATCTTATTAGCAATAAATATCATTGATTAAACTTAGACTGGGCTGGTTAAGGGAATTGTTTCGAGCGCTGGATTATGAGCCTACTACCCGAATATGTTAGTCTTCAGACTAGCTGGCGCCCCGGGGTTTACCCCGAAACAAATAAAGTATTTGGATGGTAGGGGTTTGAATCTAGCAGCCGAGATGGGCCATTGTTGATAGTTAAAGCTATTAATAAGATCTCCCATTTTGCTCGAACGTGCCGGTTCGTTCACCTAACCTTTATAATATTATAAATGTATTGTGAAGGAGTTTGAAACCGGCCAAAACTTATATATACGTATAAGTAGGTGGTTTCAGTGGTTCGACCCGGTACATAAATGGCTTTACCCAACATTTGGGGCTGAACCTAAGAAATAACAATAAATAAATGTTTGTGTTTCTTGTTTAAAAATAAAAACCTTAAAGAAATCTAAATTACATAGGTAAAAATGTATTAAATTAAAAATAAAAAAAAAAAAGAATTGACCGAATTTTTTTTCTTACTTCTTTAAATGAAAAGAGATTTTGTGCTGTTTACGTTCTGTTTAAATAAATGACAGTTGGGTGTTTGGGCAGAGTTAAAGCATTAAGATCGGGTAGGATAAACGGACAAAAGAGAGCGGAGCCAGCGTGTATTTCTAGTTTAGAAAGAAATAAATAAAATAGTAATTAGTAAACTTATTAAAAGAAAATACGGTATCAAAAATAATATAAAAAAAAAGTAAAGTTTAAAATTATAAAGATGACAAGAAATAAACCTAAAATGGAAACTCAAGGTAAAAAAACAGACAATGTTCCCGGCGAGGAACAAAATAAAACCGAAACTAGTGAAATAGAAAAGGTCCCCAGTGAAGAAAATATAGAAAATATCCCGAACAAAGAAAAAAGGGAAATCATAGCTTTATTAACTTGCATGTTCGAAAAACAAAAAGAAACAGCAGAAGAATATAAAAAAATAGCCGAAGAGCTTAAAAACCAAAATAATGAAATGAAGAGTAAATTGGAAGGGCAAGCTGAAATGCTTGAAAAGTTAAAGGACCAGATCGAAATGGGCCAGAATAAAATAAAAGAAGAAATTAGGGAAGAAATACAAGAGATTAAAACACAAGTAGAGAATAAAATAGAGACCGCTTACGAAGTAATTGAAAAAAATAAGATAGAAGATAGAAAAATAATTGAAGAAATAAAAGTTGAAGTTACAAATTTAACTGTGAAAGTAAATCAAATAAATCGTAGTCAAAATAGCCCACAGACTGAAATAGAAAGTAAAGCAGAACAGGATAGTGCTAACACAGAGAAAAAAATAGATCAAGAAATAGAAGAGAGACATAAGTTCAAGTTAGAAAATAGCGTAGAAAAGTTTTCACAAAAATTTAAAAAGGTTAATGTAAAAGTTCGTATTTGTTTTAAACATAGATTTAAAACAAAGAGAAAGCGTAAAAAAAAACATTCACGGTTAGAAAAAATACGGAGGTCTGTGAAGCTTAAAAATTTTCTAATTTACAAGGCAGAAAATAAAACGGAAAGAAAAAGAGATAAAATAGATTTTAATCCAGAGATAGAAGTGAGAATATGGAGTATAATTTATGTTAGTGAGTTAGTAGAAAGAAAGAAGGAACCGCCAGACAAAAATTAAAAATATGTAATCTGACGGATTTGCCGGCTTGACCAATTATTATCGACCATGGACTCGGAAAAATGGACAATGTTTGCTAAAATTTAAAAAATAAATGAGTATCAAGTTAGTTCGAATAATTAAGAAAGATTAAAGTCAATAATAGTAAATATATAATAATCTTAGAGTTTTTAAAATGTCAAAACCCTCGATTATGTCTTATCGATTATATTGATATCCCAGCTCATAAGTCTAGAACCTAGCAGAGCGTGACTTTCACAAAATAAATGTGTAAAATCAAAATAGACAAACGAAATGAAAATGTTTTTTTTTTAAATGAAATAAATAAGTGTATAATGAACGTATTAATGGAAATAAAACATTATTAAATAAAGTTAAAAAAAAAAAAAAGAAAAGGGTATTAAATTAGGATTGAGGTGTGTGCGAGTATTTGGGCAAGGAGATAAATTCCAGGCCTGACTTTTGTTGGATTAAGCCTTGTCTTGTGGTGACCTTGTTCTACAGATGGGTAGTGCGAAAAATAATTAATATTGATGATGATGCGCCAGTAGAAAAGTCCTGGCATATAAAAATTAATAAATCTGGAGGAAAGTCCCAGTAACCAAATAAAATAAATGTTTTAGTAAGTCGAATGTGCAGTAGAGATAGTCCTGCCATTCGCAATCTTAAAGTCCCTTTTCATGATCCGTTGTGCACAACAGTTGCCCATGCTGTAGTCACGACTTCCGCAGGAAATTAAAAGTTGGTTTAAATCAGCACAAAGTCGATCAAAATACAAAATTATTGATTACTGACAATTGCATAGGGAATTATAAGAAACCCTCTAGTATTCATCGTAAGATACTTGCATCGTCACCAATAACTTAAAGGACATCCGAATAAATACATTAGAGACACTCACCGTGAGGTATCATTATTTATCGAATGTCTATATATTTTGATCAAATATGAAAACCCAAAACATACCTAACCGATAACCAATCTATGCAAGCATCTATAAACAACTTAAATTTAATAGTTTTATTTAGGATCGAGCCTGAATCGACTACATAGATCTGCATTTAAAAATAAAATATTCTATCCCTACTTAACCTTAGGCAACACATTTCGCAATCAACTGGCGCCAATCCATCTGATACATTCATGTATTCAATGTAGCATGATACGACAACACAACAATATTGTCAGGAATGTACATCTGAACAATATGTAGAAATAGAAACGACATTGACTCTCCACCCACAGGGATGTGACATCTGTGGGCAAGTAGATCAATAAACTAAAAACTCCATAGGAATGGGCTGCGGTATTCTGCCGACTTACAAACCCATCCATAGGCAAACAGAAGGTGTGTGGCGTATATCTATAATCCTGCCCGTAGCGGATCTCATATTACACCTACTAATTACATAAATATATCCAATCCATTGAACCAATTCAACTACGAAATGAACAACCCAAGATTACCCTCCCTTAATATATCTTTACAAATCGATACAGCCATTCACGCCCGACTTAAGTTTAACATTTTTTTATAATTTATTTAACGGAAAACAGAAATCATAATAAAACTTAAAGAACAAAATTAAATAAATAAATAAATAAATGGAAATGAATTTACAAATTAAATACTTTAAATAAAATTATAACTAATTAATAAAATAATGTTGGTCAGATAGAATAATATTGAAATCATTAAAATCTGGAAAGTTTTTAATTTACTGTTCATAAATTTTAAAGTCTTACGGTTATTGAAATAGTTCATCTTCGTATATTCCTTGCCGTTTGCACGTGAATTCCCACGTCGTCTGAAGATTTGTATCCGGTTGATCAATTTATTTATCCTTTGGAGATTTTTATTTTTTTTTTAGTGTAATTGGTCCTCAATGAAGAAACGATGGCCCATTTTTCTTCCTTTCTTACAGAACTGAAGGGATTGAAGCTGTGCGTCTTTTTCAATCACCTCAGCACTAACACCTAGCTGTTACATCGTCAATAATCAATAACTAGTCACCACTCCTCATTCACTAACTACCAAGCTTTCCAAAACCTGTCCTTTTTATATTAATGTCAAGGATTGAATTAACATTGCGTCATGGAGTGATGATTCTTTCGTTGAGGTCCGATTTCCCAAATGGATTTCTTTCATTGGCTAATCAGTTTCTATTGTTTTTTTTTTTCTATCTGACTGAGGTTATTACATTTAAATGCTCAAGGCTGGTTTTAATTTAACTAATTAACAATCATTTCCATTTCTAATTAATTACCCTGTTTTCCAAATCAAAAATATATTTCAAGACAAATTTAAAGATATAATTTTATCTCCAAATCTTTTTTTAAAATTTAGTTTTAAAAATACCTTTTTCTTTAATAAAAATTTTATTTTAATAATTTTTTATTATCTGTGCGACTTAATATATAAGAGTTTAAGACGATATTTTAATTTCAATTTTTAATTTTTAAAGAAAGTTTTTAAATGCGAACTTTTTATTTTAACTTGTTTAATAATATATATAAAAAACAAACAATGTAACGAACGTCTGTGCTCGTTACATATCAGTAAAGTTACTTAAAAAAAAAATGATCAAAAAAAAAAATATTTTACTTAGGGTTAGTAATTACGGTATTAACAAAATTTACAAACATTCAGTTACTAATTTTACCAAAAAACTATATACAAAAAGAAAAAGAAAATGTTGACCATCGCCTACCTAAGGACCATTTACGTTAACACCCCTCCCCCCGAGAATTCTATTTTATTTTATCCATTTGATTTCTACTTACGGCATGACAAACAAATTATTTAACTTATTTAGGAAGGTTGCATTGAGATAAATATGTTCCAAGATAATGGATTTATACGTGTATATTTGCAGCACAATTATAACTACCATCAACTTATTTATGACTGATTGAAATGCATAAATAGGATTACACTGACGTAAATTCCCAACAGTACTCATCGTAAGGTACCACATTTCGATCATAAACTTCCGTGGCTGTGCGCCTATACACGTTAACGCATAAATATATATTAACAAAAAAAAGACATATCCAATGCAACCTTTTGATTTTCTTTTTAATTTACAAAAATTAGTTTTAAAATTATTTATACTTTTTTTTATTTAATATATATGCGCAATTTCTTGCTGGCAGTGCTTTTATAAAATTTAAAAATATCCGACTTATGTAAGCAGATAAAACATTCATTTTGATAAAATTTGCTCAGGGTATTTGTGGTTTATTAAAGATCGGAAATTTCAGCATTAATTCCCCTTCTCAGGGTCAATCTCTGAGGTAAGGCCACACTTGGGACGCCAATTATAACGAACTATTTATGTACCGGGTCGAACCGCTGAAACCACCTACTTATACGTATATATAAGTTTTGGCCGGTTTCAAACTCCTTCACAATACATTTATAATATTATAAAGGTTAGGTGAACGAACCGGCACGTTCGAGCAAAATGGGAGATCTTATTAATAGCTTTAACTATCAACAATGGCCCATCTCGGCTGCTAGATTCAAACCCCTACCATCCAAATACTTTATTTGTTTCGGGGTAAACCCCGGGGCGCCAGCTAGTCTGAAGACTAACATATTCGGGTAGTAGGCTCATAATCCAGCGCTCGAAACAATTCCCTTAACCAGCCCAGTCTAAGTTTAATCAATGATATTTATTGCTAATAAGATATTGATAAAAAAAATTGACCGACAGATCAAATTTAAATTTTAAAAATAATTTATTTCAATCAACATCAATTAAGTTTAAATATAATTTACTAACCAACATCAACGCATTCTAAACATTTTATAAATCCAAATTTCACACACACACATTTTAAATTTACATATGATAGGATATTTCATGAACAAAGCAACATAATCTTAGACATTTAAATTAACTCTCATTCGCAAAAATAATAATAAAGCATTAATGACATTTGAGACTCTCGCACACACATCAATAGTTCCTTTTATGTATGATAGAGTTCATATAATGTTAATCTTCAATATTTACGGAGTACAGTGGTCACTACTACTGGTAAATAATAATAATAAAACAGATACCTAGGATTTTTTTTTTCTTGTCGGTGGCTACTTCTGCTGCTTCTAATGGATTGTATCTAACCGGTTAGATTTTGTTTATGGAAGAGAATTTATGGTAATCCATTGGTTTCTTCTTTGAGACAGCTGCACGTTTTGACGGAGGGTTTCTGTGATGTTATCCAGACATTATTTCTCAGGCAGGTTTTGATGATCTTATTGGACTAAAAAGGCTGGAGCGCAAGCGTATATTTCCAAAAGCTTTTCAGCACTGCATTTCTGTAAACTGACACAGTAAAACTAGACTGAATTTCAAACTCCAACTGAATGTCTGATAAACGAAAAAAAGTCTATTTATACCTGCGACGTGTTTTTGTTTTAATATCCTCCGGCAATACGTGTTGTCGAAATTCCTTTAGATTAATTATTATGACAACGTGTTTTTCGATTGAATATTTTATTAGTAGTAGCTATTTTAAAATGTGTTGTTTTCATATCTTTAATTAGCAGTCCACCACTGTGTTTCTTTTGAAATACATTTCATTTCTTTATTCATTTTTCTTTTTTTTATATTATTCTTACATGCATACTTTTGTTTACATTCGCACGCACTAATATAATCTATTACAATAAACTGGAATGAAAAGAGATTTTTTTCTTTTTTTTTTTTTTTTTATATCTTAATAATTTTAACTTTTTACGAAACTCTTAGTTTGTTTTTTTTTTTTTTTTTATATAGGAAAACTCCCTCTCCCCTCTTTAAAGTAATTAATTGTAACTTTCAAATTCTTTTTTCCGAAAGATTTTGATAATAATTTTTATCCAAAATTATTTTATATACATGTGCCAATTTGGCATTGGCACAATATATATATATATATATATATATATATATATATATATATATATATATATATATATATATATATATATATATATATGCGTTTGTGGAAATTAATTGAGAAATATTGTAAAACAATGTAATAACTTTAGTTGTGTATATAATTTTGTATACCATTCAAAATCAGAACCCTTATAAGACCTTAATCATTTATTTTTTTGTTATTAATAAACTTGTATTTAATTGTTAAAATTGTATTCTATCATCTCTTGTTCACATACAATAATAGAGCTTTATGTTTGAGCTAAATTGGTGCACAGGATGAATATATGAAAGGTGATGTGTACTTAGTGCTTTGGGGCATCCAAAGATGATCAATCATCATCCTGGTTGGTGCTATGAGGATACTCTTTAAAGCCCATGTATTATTATTTTTTTATTTTACTTTAGTCTTGTTAAAAATTTAAGTTGTAGTTGGCCAGTACATTAATGGCACTAAGTGGCTGTAACATTGATGATGATCAGCATGTTTTAAAATTCCAGCATTATTGTTTTGATTTCTGATTATTGTGTGTTTTAATGGTTGGGCACTAAGCTGGTGCATCCAAGTTATGTTTATATAATTGCCCAAGCTGGCAAAGACTCAATTGGTAGCCTGGTCTTAAGAAGACCCATTTTCAAGCCAGTCACAAGATTGACTGTTGATTTATTGTACTAATATGTTTATTCCCATCAATGATGATAATGGATGGTTATTTCTCTCAAGTATTTACTTGTACTTATTTTTTAAAAATGATAATGTTGGTGGATAATTATGCTTTTAGTTGCTCTTCTGAGTTAGCTGGCTGATCTCTCAATGATCTCACAGATATTTTGATTTTATGCTCTTAGATAATTTCTCAAATTATTGATTTTTGATTTTAAATTTACTGGGGTCGATGTTCCATTACCCCATGTTCTCTCTCTATTTCCTTTTCATCCACTGTTCAATAACCACATCCTGTTTCAATATATTATGTGGTTAGTTAAAAATCACTACCCAACAACACTACCTAAGCCATCTGAAATAATGGAATTTTTTTTTAATTAGCAAGTAGACAAATAAATAAAAAGTGTTTGCTAGAACACTTTTGGAAAAGAAGATTAATGTTTTTATATTTTTAATATTTTTTTTCTAAACAGTGTAATAACTACTTACTAAGTACTTAAGAATGATGGGTAATTGACCATAAAGAACACACACATATATATTAGTAATAACATTTTATTACTAAGAAAATGTCAATCTAATAAAAAAATTGAACATAGTTATATATATATTGATCATTTGTATTTCATTAATTAAATTGACAATGACTTAAAAAAAAACCAATAATTATAACAGTAGAAAGTAAATCAATAATTTAAATACATGCAGGATGAGAGTGTAATACTGGAGATTTATTTCATAATTTGTTTTGTTATTTTCAATGCATCAATGTTTAAAAAAATATATATCAAAAGATGAAATGCAGATTTTTAAACAATAGAAATAATGCCAAGATAAAAAGGAAACAAAAAAATTGTCTGCTGGTTTTTGCTCAGCAATAGAGATGGGACAAGTCTAGTTTTATCAGGATTATTTTTATATTGTTCTACAAAATAGACATTTTTTTCTTAATTAATTCGGCATTTGGATAAAAGTAAAAGAAATGAATGGAACATTAATCTGATTTATTCAGTAGATAAGTAGCAATAATTATCAATCTAATTTTTAAAAAAGAAAAGCAATCTGATTTGTGTTTAAAAGTAACTAAAAAAAAGGAAATCAGAACAGTTGAGGTAAGCTTTATTGTCTATAAAAATATTTTATTATATGCAAACTGCATATAAATTTATGTAAAATTATATATATATATATATATATATATATATATATATATATATATATATATATATATATATATATATATATATATATATATATATATATATATATATATAAAGTATGGAATACATTGGCTAAAGAGCTGAATTGTCAGCAGGTTGAAGCATTTTTTCTATCCACTATGGCCATATAAATATAAAGATATGACTGTCTACAGTTAACTTGCCTGAGAAGTTGTGATCTACACCAGATAAAAATATATGGAATGAGTAACACCAAACTACCTACTGCTACTGAAATACCTTCAGGATGCTTTATCAAATTAAACTGGAGTTCTTCAACATCTATTTAAAAAATACATCAACCGTAAGAACTTTGTATAAAGGAGAAATTGTAAATTATGTTTTATTTTGTTATATCAATTTGTATTTTTATTTTTATTTTTTTACCACAACTTATATTTGGAAAAAGCTATTGCTAATTATACAGGGAACAATCTAATATATGAAAATATCAATAGAGTAGGGAAAGGGGGAAAGGTTGAAAAGTCTATTTTTTTAAATAAAGTTTAGATGATTTATTTTCTACTGAGAGATATGGGATTGAAATATGCACAAAACAATTGTGCTTCACTAGAATATTTAACGGTAATTTTTTTTTTATAAAGCCACTGATATAAAATATGTTTGCCACATGACATGACTAATTATATATATATATATATATATATATATATATATATATAGTCATATTCTTAGTAACATATATATATATATATATATATATATATATATATGTTACTAAGAATATTTCTTAAGATATAGTGAATAAATGACTAACCCTCTTTAAAATAGTATTTTTTATCATTTTCTGTCATATTCTGTGTTGTGTTATCAATATATTTTTCCACAATTAAAATTGTACATTATATCTGAGGTTGCAGTTAAATTTACTTAGGGTTAGCAATCTCATTTTTAATTAATCTTTTTTTTTTTATCATCATAGATATAGAAACTGTAAATACATAGAGATATTCAAGTAATTTATGGGTATTTTTAAATATTTTTCTTTATTGATTTTTTTTTTCTTTTCTAAATTGTTTAAGAATTTATTTTATGTTTAAATATATCATATTTTTGTTTTTAAATAAATATTATGAAGTTTTGTAAATTAACAAAATATCTGTAGTTTTGTTGATCCAGCATTTACATTCAATTAAGCACTTACATTACATATTATAACCAATGTTTTACACATGCACACACTCACATTATTGTTTGATAGGTATGTGAGAACATTGTTAAATAGAGGTTATTTTTTTCTAGTAGATGGTACATGTATTATTCTCATCATTGATTAATAGTTTGCATAAATACATATCTGTTAAGAGAGTCGAATGCAAATTCTTTTTGAGTTCAAATATCTGAGGCAATGGTTTTGGAAAAGAGTGGTAAGATGTGAGATGAACTGATTTGGATTGCATGTAGATTTAGTGGATGATGCTTAGGCTAGTCTATTAAAGATGGATGTAATCCTGAGTCAGGTATTTCATCATTTTATCTCTAGAATCCTACATAAAGACCCTAGGTGTGACAGTAGTTAGATGTGAGCTTGCTCTCTTTTTCTTATATACATGGATGGGCCTGTTTGTTGCACTTGGCATTATCAGCTTTGGGATATGGTAGATAGGTGCACCAGCACTTTTTGATTGAATGTAAGTTGGTTATATGTTACGGATGAACCAGCTGGTTGTTAAAGTTGATATGTGAGTTCAAATGTATTTGCAGACCAGAACATTTGGGTATATCTGACTATACTGTTACAATGTATATATTATATATAACAATTTGTAATGGATGTAATTGTTGAAATATTTTAAAATCTGTGAAAATTTTCATTATATTTTTATTTAGAAAAATCTTAGTCATATCTTAACAAGATAGTAATCAATGAAAATAGCAAACTATTAACTATGCCATTAGTTTTTGTATAGATATAAAGCAGTACAATAAATATATACATGTAGAAAAAAACAAAGTCTCACAACTTTCGTATTGTGTAATAAATCCAACACAAAAATGAAATTTTATAATTTATGAATTTTTAATGAATGTAATAGATGAAATACATTTGAAATACATTTAAATATGTGTTCACTCTCTGCTGTCTTGATAACATCTGATTGTGGTATTCATATATTAAAATATAATGGAGATTTCCAAATATTTTAAATATACATACACACATCACTTCTTTGTTATATATATATATATATATATATATATATATATATATATATATATAGAAAGTATATATATATATATATATATATATATATATTACTTTTTTTCCTGTCACAGGATATATATATATATATTGCTTTATGATTCACTAAAACTACATTCAATCTCTAATTACCATAAATCTGTAATTGAAAGCAACCTATCATACAAAGTACTTGAAAATATCTTTGTTGTAGTGAATTATTACAATATTCTATGATAATTACAGCATTATTGTTATCTCAATTTTTTAAAAAAAAAATTGGAACTGTAGAAACAACTTTAAGGTAAGTTCATGAAATTCACAAAACTTCTAAAATATTCCAATATTTTTGATGCTAATATATCACCTACATATTTAAAAAAAATTCAAGGTATTTCATCAGAGCCTATGCCTTTTTAGGATTACAAAAAGCTATGTTGTCTTTACAAAACTGAATGTCTGTTCAAATTGAAATAAGTAAATAAAATGATATGTCATTCAAATTTAAAATATTATTTCTTATTTGATTATTTAAAAATTGGTGAAAGTCTGTTATCTATATAGTCAAAATATCTTCATCACTATAAAAAAAAGTGTCATTGAGAAAAGATAGATTTGTAGACTATATAATAAAGAGCAGATATAAGTCATATTTTGCAGGTTCAACCATGTAAAATTTTAATCATATATATAATGTAATTCTTTTTTTGTAAAGTAAAAGACCGCACACAAATAGACATGTAATACAAGAGATTACATGGATTTCAAGATTTTTTAATACACTTAACAGAATTAACCTAATAGAGATTATCATTAAGATAAAACTATAAAAACAAAGAATATTAAGAAAAAATATTAACATGGATATTCTTCACTATTAGACATTGAATTTAAAAAGAACTTGAAAATCATCTTAAAATATTAATAGATGTTGAAGTGGGTAAACATTTATTTTCAAATTAGCAAAAAAGATAGCTAATCCTCTATTAAACAATACAAAAAAGATAGATGATATCAAAAAACAGAAAATTATCAGTAATTTTTCTATTGATGCAGAATGATGTATGAAATGAGAATAAATATAAAAATTGTTAAAAATGATCCATTAAAAAAAATTAAATATATAGTATTTTATAAAAGTCAGGAAAAAGCAATAGTAATAATATAAGAAAATATAATTTTGAATTGGCAAGGAAATATATAAAAGAGAATAAACTTTCAAAAGAAAAAAAAAACTGATGTATTGCTAATGAAGAAATGTTGTTTCAGCAATAAAAAAATGTTGGAATTATTATTAAAAAAGAAATGACATCAAAAATCATGCAAGATTCCTGTAAAATATTCAATAAAAATAAAGAACAGTAAAATAAAGTACTTCATACAATTATAATTTCTTTTGATTTTCAAAGTAATTTAAAGGAAGATTTAAAATATGCAGATAAATATACAGAAAAGAAAATACTCCAAGATGTTATAGATTATAATTATTTTATAAAGAAACCCCTGAAAAAATTATTGGCAAATATATAATACAAAATGCCTAAATAATTATAATGTACAAAATGGTTGGATGAATCTAATAGTAATATTTATATTTAAGAAAGGTGGCAAAGAAAATATTAACGATTATAGATCTTTCAGTCTTTTACCAGTTTTATACAAAATCATTACCAAAATAATTTCAACTCATTTTAAATTCTAACCCAACAACAGAACAAGCTGGATTTGAAAATAATTATATCCCAATAAATCTCTTCCATATATTGAGAGAAGTTATAGAAAATGTTAATGAATATGAGTTGGTATTATGCTTTGGATTTGCACATTATTAAAAGCCATTTGATTCTATATGAAGTTCCTCAATAATTACAGCTTAAAAACATTGAGATATAAATCGAAAACATTATTATATTTTAAAAATTATTTATTAAAATATGTCAATAGTGATGGTATTGCATGTGATATTAAAATAATTAAAATTGAAAAGAGTGAATGAAAGGATGATATATCTTTAAAATGTTTTAGAGCTATTTTGTAGGAAACATTTTATGGATTAAAATAGAAATATAAAAAAATAAAAATAGATAGTGATTATTTATGTCATCTAGATTTCTCAAATGATCTGATTATTTTTAAAAATAATGCTTCAAAGCTTCAGTAATTGATGCAAGAGTTATCACATGATAGTAAGCTTACAAATAAATGCTAAACAGTCTAAAATAATGTTCAATTAATTTTTTTTATGAAAGATAATATGTCAATGCTTATAAATTAAAAAATATCAAATACAAAAAAATTCTTGGTAAGTTTATTAGTGCAGATGTAATAGACAAAAATGGATGGAGTACTTTTTTTTTTATAAATAATAATATTATAAATAAATATGTCTTTATGTTGTAAAGCAAAGTTTTTCATCTATGTTTTACTAATACTTATTTATAGATCAATAATATGGATGACTAACAGCAGAGAAATTAATATTTTTTATAACACCTAATGAATTAAGGAGAGATGTTCAGGGTAATATAAAGAGATAAATGATGAATATCAGAGGTGAGATAACAGACTATCATTATTGATGTCACTGAAAGAATGAAAAGTTTAAAATAATCTTAAAATGAGCATATTACTAGAAGAGAATACAATTGAAGAAATGAAGTTTTAAATTGGTTCTCAAATGATTGTGAAGATTTAAAACCAGCCCACATGTAAGATTTGTGAATGAAATTAAAAAAAAGTTTGTCTGAGTCATGTGGAGAAGAAAGTATTTGGATCATATAAAGTGGATTTACCTTTGGGGAGACTTTCATCTTGTAGTGGAATAACAATGACTTAAATTTATATTGATGACAATGTTATTAAAACAAGTAGAACTTTATCTTTTACATAGAAGCTAATTTGAAGAGGATGTGTGGATATCACTAACCTAAAATGCACCCAAGAATTAATGCCTAATCTACATCCGAATAAGAACTTTGACAAAGTAATAAAACTGTTTTTTTTTTTTTTATCTTTCGCAATATAAATTATACTGATAATAAAAAACTTTATATTATTATCGCTAATGCTTTCAAAGTTTTTAATCCAGTGATTACATATTAATAGAGCTATATAATTTACTGTATATACGTGCGTCTGCTTTTTATTTGCATTATTTCCGCAAGAACTTTGAAAGTAATAAGTTACAGATTATGAAAGCTAAAATAAATACATTTTTTAAAAAAATTATATTCCCAAATGTTATTAGTATATTGCTATTTTTGCCTTGAAGCTCATGATAATCTTTTTAAGAAGAAAAAAAAAGTCGTATACCATATATATTACGTCATTCCACTTTTATTTTTTGTCCTTATTACGTTTAATATAAATTGACAGTTTTTGTTCGTATTTGTTCGTATCTCATTTTCTCTCACCACTCCTAATAAGATCGACCATCAATCAAGACCGTTTGATATTTGACAAGATAATGAGAAACTGTTGCTCTCTTTCAAGATTTTGTTTATTTTTAAACATTTTACTTTTTAATAACCTTCTGGGAATTTGTCATTAAAGTGAGCAAATGACTGAAAAAAAAAAAGACAAGGCTTTAAGAAGTAAAATTTAAAAATTTATCGTGTTAATATGCATATACTGTATTCTAAATACATATTATGTATTAAAATAAACTAATAGTGAATATGTACAATGAATTAATTGGGTTTTGTATAACGTTAACAGAAAATGCTTTACTAATAATTAAGTAAAATAAAACTTTCGTTAAATTTTAATACAAATATAAAAATTCTTATATACGATCTTAAAATTTGGTGAAATATATCTAATAAAGATGCTTTCTTTCATAAACATATAGGCGTATTTTCTTTTAATTTTAAGTTATTTTGTTCAAAAACATTCTATCCAACTTTAATTCTACAATTGATTTCATTCATTATATTTCCGTCCGTATTAATAATTTGAACAAAATATTCAGAAAATTCAGAAATATATGTTAGGAATAACAAAAAGAGGTTTAAAATTAGATATATATAAATGGAGATTAAATAGATATTACTGACATCACTGAAAAAAATTAAAACTAAAATAGAGTTGGCTGAAAATATTGCTAGAATAAACGATAATATATGGGCAGTTGAAATCTTAAACTGAATTCTAATCGATTGTAAAAGGCATACAAAGAGGTCACATGTGAGATAGATGGAAGATATGATGTTTGTTTGTATGGTGTGGAAAATTGAAATTTTAGAGGGAGAAACTGGGTTAACTTGGAGAAACATTCATTCTTAAGTGGATCAATAATGATTAAAAAAAATGACGATATGATAATAATAAAATTGTCAATATGTAAAATGTAATAATTGAAGTTTAAAATGGAATATAAATAAAACTATATAAAATAATAATAATAACAATAATGAAGTATGTAGAACAAAATACTTGAGTATTTTTTTTTTTTATTTTGTCATAAAAATAAAATTAGTTAAGAGTAGAATAATAAAATGGAAAACGATTATTTATAATGGTCAGGCTAAGATGTGTGTTATTGATTATGTATATAAATGTAATGCATTAATTATATGATTATATATTTGGATATTGTAGCTCTGATAATGACTGCAGGACAGTTGAAACTGTAAGTAAAGTTATGGTGTAAAAAATGGTATTGTTAAATGTATAAGAAGATTGGAAATTGTATCATATGTAAAAATTATTTTAATAGTAATTAAGTAAAAAGACTACTTTTTTAGTTTAATTTGAACATGGGATTATATAAACATTTACATACAATCATATACAAAATTATTAACATACTATTACATTAGTATTATCTGCATTTGGTATCTGCTATTAAGTTGTAAAACTAATCTTGCCACTCTGTCTGATACACCATCAATCTCCACAATGTTATTCTTACATTTTTTATTTATAATAAATCCTACTCCACTTGTATTTCCAATATTTGTGCCTTTATAATAAAGTATATGTCCACTTTTTAAATCAATTGTTTCTTCACCTTTTCTTCTAACTTCACAAAATCCAATAATGTCCCATTTAATATAAGACAGTTCTTCTTCTAACTCTTGCAATCTTCCTTCACTTGAAAGTGATCTGCAGTTGTAAGTACCTAAATAAAAAGTTGTCATCAAATGGCAGCCTGAGTCTGCAATCAGGGGATTTTTAGCACCCTATCTAAAACAATAAAAATGTAGTGGACTCAAGGCTCAAAATTTATTTTAATGAATAAACAGCTGAAGAAAGTATTTTTAAAAAGCATCAATTTGAACATTTCAGTTTAATAGTTATTATCAATTTTTTTTTTTTTTTGGTGTTTGAATGCTACACAACCTTCAAATAAATTGACTATAGGATGATTCATTTCGGTTGTCATCTGATCCTTCGTTTCAGCCGCTAGAGGCGAGATTTCTATCTAAATTTCTAGAAATATGCCGTTTCCGTGGCCGCACCCAAGCCTTTAAGCATTCTTTCTAAAATAAATTCTAGAAAGATTGTTAACTCGGAGTTAAGTCTTCTTTCTATGCTAAAAAGGTAGACTGTTAACTTGGAGTTAAGTCTTCTTTCTATGATAAAATCTAGAAAGAATGTTAACTCGGCTTAGCGGCTAATGGTGTGGCTTTTTTCGATGCTAAAAGCAGGGGAAAATGCCGTAGTTGTTTGTGTCACACACTATATCATAATGCTGTGTTAACAATATCGTACGAGGGTGTATTAATTTGATCCTGTCAAAATTATTTAAATTTTCATTGGTGCCTTTTTTTTTAAGACGAATTGATGTACTGTTACATTTTAAAAATTTTAACAGTATCGTGATTGTTCCTCATAAATTTATATTCCTCCTAAATTTTTGATTACGGTGGGTTAGTGTAATATTTTAAAGATCATGCTTTGAGTCACGCTTTAGCGAGAAATTTTCTGAGACAGAAAGTATGGCAAATTCGAAAACAGAAAATATGAAAAGATGGGAATTGCCGGACACGGAAGCCAGTGCTGTAACATTTCTACAGCAGAAAAACATCCTGCTTAAAGAAAAAAGATGTTTGTGCGGTGAATGTATGAGACTTGAGGTCCATAAAGATCTTTGGACTTTCATTTGTAAGTCTCGTTCTTGTCGAAAGAAATGTGCACTTCAAAAAGTTAGCTGGTTTGAGAGATTTCAAGTGCCGTTCGTCAAGTCTTTACGTTTGCTACATTACTGGATTCATGACGAGTTGACTGTACAGTATGCCATTAATTATAGTGAAATGTCTACCAGTAAATATTATTAACCAAATTGATAAAGTAACATAACATACACACACAATAATTGTTGTTAAAAAAATGTAAATTATTATTTAAAAATACACAAAACACCTCTTCCCACTAATTGTTGTCAATCAAATGTAAACAAATTAAAGTAATGAAAATTATTATTTAAAGATCCATAAAAAAAACCCCGTTGTTGCTTTAATTTTGTCACTTAAATTTATAAAAACAGTATTACTATTTAAACACAACCCAAATTACTATTTAAACGTACACCAAAAAAGATCCGTTCTTGTCAATAATAATGAAATTAAGAACTATTATTGTCCCATTGTCAAAAATGTTATGTTTTTGGGAAACTAAAACAATAATTTATAAATGAAAAAAAAGTCAATTGGTTGTCAATCAAATGTAATAAATAAAACTAACTTCAATTTTGATTTAAACATACACAAAAAACTCCAAATAATTGTTGTCTGCAATCAAATGTAAAATAAAAAGGAAGGTAAATTAGTATTTAATCATCATCCAAAAATACCCACCCCTCTCACTAATTATTGTCAGCAATCAAATGTACACCACCACTAAAAGTAACGTAAATTACTATTCTTTAAACAGTTACACCCCTGCACCCCTCCCAATAATTAGTGTCAATCAAATGTAAACCCAAATTACTATTTGAAACTACACCGAAAAACAACCTTTTGTCAATAAAAATCAAACAACAACTATTATTGTCCCATAGTCAAAAATATTTATTCATAGAAACAAAAACCATAATTTATAAACAAAAGAAAGTCATATCGGTCGGTCGTTAATCAAATGTAAACCAATAAAAGTAACGGTTTTAATTTTTATTTAAACATACATACGCACACACGAAAAAAAAACACTTCTCCCAATAATTGTTGTCAGCAATCAAATGTAAACCTATCAAAGTAACATAAATTATTATTTAATCATACACAAAAACACCCCTCCCACTAATTATTATCAGCAATCAAATGGAAACCTATCAAAATAACGTCAATTATTATTTAAAGATCCATCCAAAAAAAATCCGTTCTCTCTTAAATTTTGGCAATCCAATTTTACAAGAACAGTAATACTATTTTTTTAAAAAAAAAACACAAATTACTATTTGAACACACACCAAAAAAGACCCTCTTGTCAATAAAAATTAAAAAAAAAAACAACTATTATTATACCATCATCAATAATATTATTTGGGAAAAATAATTCTGAAATGAAAGGAAGTAAACTTTGTAAATAAACAAATCAAAAAAAAAAGTCAATATTAATAGAGAATAACTGGCCCGGGAATGTTATATTAATGTGTTTTTGATTAGAAATTGTGCCGCTAGCGGCTGACACGAAAGATCAGATGACAACCTTCATTTCCTTAGAAGTTCTGAAATAAATTATTGATTGTATGAGTGGAGAGTGATGGGTCATCTGAAAGTATGTGCTCATATACCCTATATTACATATATAGACACTGGTGTGTAATAAGCCTGTGTTTCAGTTATTGATTGTATTATTGTACATTATTCTGATACATATCTAAAATTGCTGCTATTATGTTATTTATCTAACAAAATGAATTAATGCTATTAATGCAAGACACAATATTTTACTGAAAGTCCATATGATCATCACATTAGTGTACAAACAGTGTTTACATTGAATCATTTTATAGAGTTATATTCAGTTATTCCTAATGGAACTAAATAATTTTTGACAGAACAGCATTTTATCATTAGAAATGATTGTATCTGTATTTATTAAACTTCGAATATACATACGATTAAATGAATAAACTTTATATAAAGTTATATGCATATATTTTTAATAACATATTTTACAAGTCCAATTTAAAATTTTTAAGTATCTAAAATAAATGTGGTGTAAACAAAGAATATTTCTTTATACCTGATGCATATAAAATTTTCTATGTATTTTAACTTTCTCCTAGTGAAAGTAGTAATGTTAACAGATTCACAATTATACAGAATCTGAATATTTATAGATTTTAATTAGCGAGTCAGATAATTGTTATAGATTTGTTTTATATTTATTAATGAAGGATGTTTCCTCAAAAAAAAAAAAAAAACTTGTTGTTTCCAAATAGTTTTTATTAGCAGAGTTTGTAATTAATATACATTAGTAATTTTTTTATTTACATCCACCAGAAGAATAAATACAATTAAGTTTGATAACACCTGAATTAGATTCTTTAGTTACTTGAGGATATAACCATGTCTTGTAAGTATCAAAATAAATTATAGTATGACCTCTTTTTCAAGCTTAATTAAAATGTTTGATACATTTTCAGATTCAATGTAAGGATCATTACCACTGATTACCTATCATACTGATTTCGTATAAAAACAATAATCTGGTTACTAATTTCTTCCAATCAGAGAAATTTTTTTTACATATGCTCTCTTTAAATAAAAATTTCCATATACAAAAATTTATCAAATATAGAAAACGAGTCATTTATGCCCAAAATATTCCATAAATCAAGAATCTTATATAATACATAAGCAAATGTAATAATTCTCCTTGACAAAAAATAATAATGTTTATTCTAGATTCAAAATATATAATAAACATTAAAAATAAAATTTTAAACCAATATGTACAGGGCCAGATTATAATCTAATAGTCATATTATTAATAAATTAACTTAAATTGACACATACACACAAGTTTTAGTAACATGACAAGTTTATTCACTTTAATATATATATATATATATATATATATATATATATATATATATATATATATATATATATATATATATATATATAT